>JAQSVV010000212.1:17500-39984 GCA_036375495.1 Agrotis segetum | reverse complement strand
TGGAGATGGCGGAGACGATGTCGGACCACAGATACGTGCGGTTCGACATCTCTCCCCGGGGGGGAGCGGTGGCCCGCTCTAGGCAATCCCCCTTCCCGCGTTGGGCTCTCACCCGCCTGGACCGGGAGGCAGCCAAGGAGGCGGCCTTCCTCCAGGACTGGCTGTCGCCCCCTGGTGAGGTGCGGGACGTAGACGTCGCAGCGGTTCGGCTGAGGGAGTCCCTGACCGAGGTGTGCAACTCCAGCATGCCCCGGTCTCGCCGTCCGCCTCCCCGTCGTGCCGTCTATTGGTGGACGGAGGAGCTGTCGGGGCTCCGGGCCGCCTGTGTGGCGGCCAGACGGGCCTTTGCGCGGAGCCGACGGCGCAGCGCCCGAAACCAGGCCGAAGAGGACCGCCTATACGCCTCTTACCGAGAGGCGACGGCGGCCTTCAAGTCCGCTATGGGGGCCGCCAAGGACTCGGCGAGGGCCGAGATGCTGGAGGGTCTCGACAGGGACCCTTTTGGTAGGCCATACAGGGCGGCACGGAGCCAACTGCGCCCCTGTGGTCCCCCACTGTCGGAGACTCTCGATCCAGCGTTGCTGGATGGGGTGGTCCGGTCCCTGTTTCCGCGCAGGACCGATTTCGCCCCACCAACGATGGATCCCCCGCAGGGGGCGGCCCCGCCAGATGAGGAGGTACCCCCGGTGACAGCGGCGGAGATCGGGGCGGGGGTTCTAAACCTCCGCCAGAAAAAGACGGCCCCCGGACCGGACGGCGTCCCCGCACGGGTGGTGGCTATCGCTGCCTCCCAAATGGAGGACAGGTTTCGGGACCTCTTCAGCGCGTGCTTTGCGGCTGGGAGGTTCCCGAAGCTGTGGAAGGAGGGGCAGCTATGCCTCCTCCGTAAGGAGGGACGCCCAGTGGACTCCCCCTCGGCATACCGACCCATCGTCCTGCTCGATGAGGTCGGTAAAATGTTCGAGGGGATCGTCGCTGCCCGGCTTGACAGCCACTTGCGGGGGGTAGGGCCGGACCTGTCGGACGCCCAGTTTGGCTTTCGCCGTGGGCGTTCGACGATCGACGCGCTGGCCCTACTCAAGGGCCAGGTGAAGGAGGCAGTGGAGGCGGGGGACGGAGTGTTGGCGGTGTCGTTCGACATATCGAACGCCTTCAACTCCGTCCCCCATTCGACGATATTGGAGGCGCTCCGGTATCACGGAGTGCCCCAATACCTGCAGGACCTCCTGGCGAACTACTTAGAGGACAGGGAGGTCCTCCTCGTAGACAGGGCGGCCAGGGTGAGGCGGTATGGCGCGGAGTCCGGTGTTCCGCAGGGGTCGGTGCTTGGCCCTCCCCTGTGGAACATCGGGTTCGACTGGCTCCTGCGGGGAGCCCTCCTCCCGGGCACGAGTGTCATCTGCTACGCGGATGACACTCTTCTCACTGCCCGGGGGAGGACCTTTGGTGAGGCGGCCTGTCTGGCCTCGGCTGGCGGATCCTTAGTTGCAGAGAGGATCCGCCGCCTGGGATTGGGGGTGGCGCTGCACAAAACCGAGGCCGTGTTCTTCCGCGGGCCCCGGCAGCGCCGTCCTCCTCCCGATGCCCATATTGTGGTGGAGGGCGTCCGAATCGGAGTCCAGCCCCAGATGAAGTACCTGGGCCTGGTGCTGGACGAGAGGTGGCGCTTCGGCCCGCATTTCAGCGGGCTGTCGACGCGCCTCTTAAAATCCGCGGACGCCCTCTCATGGCTCCTCCCGAACATTGGGGGGCCACAGGCGAAATGCCGGCGCCTATATGCCGGCATCCTCCGCAGCATGGCCCTTTACGGGGCACCCATCTGGGCGGACTCCCTCCACAGGAGGGAGAACGCGACCGCAATCCGCAGGCTCCAAAGGGCCATTGCACAGCGGGTGGCGAGGGCCTACCGCTCGGTAGGCTTCTCGGCGGCGTGCGCTCTGGCGGGCACCCCTCCTTGGGAGTTGGAGGCTTGGGTGCTCGCCAGAGTCTATGAGTGGACGGCGCGCCGGAAGGCGCTCGGGGAGCGCCCCGCCGCTGAGGAGCGTGAGGCCGTGCGGCGGGAGGCGAAGGACGCCATCGTCCTCCACTGGACGGAGGACCTCGCCGCCGCCGCCTTTGGCCGCCGGACGCTGGACGCGCTCGGTCCGGTTCTGCAGAGCTGGCTCGAGCGGTCACACGGTTTCCTCTCGTTCCGTCTAGTGCAGGTGTTGTCCGGACATGGCTGTTTCGGAACGCACCTGCACCGGATCGGGAGGGAGGAAGCCCCGGTGTGCCACGACTGCGGCGCAGCGGAGGACACGGCACAGCACACCCTCGAGGTGTGCCCAACGTGGTCCGAACTGCGCCGCGGTCTGACCGCGGTGATTGGGCAGGACCTCTCGCTCCCAGCCGTGGTCGAAGCCATGCTGGAGAGCGAGGGGTCCTGGACAGCGGTCGCCTCCTTCTGCGAGGACGTGATGTCGCAGAAGGAGGAGGCGGAGCGCGCGCGGGAGGATGATCCTCTCGCGGCGCCGCTCCGCAGACGGAGAGGTCGGAGAAGGCGCCGACCTCTCGGTGGCGACGGGCAGGCGACAGGCGCGGGGGCGCCTTCGCCTGCATTGCACCCGTCACCACCTCCGTAAGCATTCCCGGGCCCGTGTGAGGGCCCGGCCTGAGGAGCATTCGTCGGCGGAGGGCTGGAAGTGATGGCTTTGCCAGTGATTTCCCAGCCTTCCGCCACTAGGACGAAGCGGGAATGCCGCTGGGTTGTTTTAGTGGGTATACCGGTCCTTCAGACCGGGGAGTCCCACATAACCCTCCCATCCCCCCGGTGGGAGGGTATGCGTAATGCATTTTTTCCCAGCGCAAACAAAAAAAAAAAAAAAAAAAAAAAAAGGTTAGGTTAGGTTAGGTTAGGTTAGGTTAGGTTAGGTTAGGTTAGGTTAGGTTAGGTTAGGTTAGGTTGGGGTGCTAGGTCAGACAACCTCCTCGTGTGCCTGTTGGTTGCTTGTCCCTCTTGATACGTTGGGAGGGAACGGCAGCTGCCAGGACGGTGCGCCCCGGGCGCGGCAGTGACGTTCCCCGGAGAACGGGAAGAAGATTTCTTCGTCTCGTTCATCGGGAAAAGTCACTGCCGTGGCCGATAGTCTGACACTGGAGGGGTCCCATTGGGACCGGTGAGGGCGTTGTTCCGCGTGTCCCTCTGATTAGCAGAGGGCACAGTGGAGGAGCAAGGACGGGCCCGGTGTGCACTTGCACTGCCTCCGGGCAGACGGGAAAGGACTGAGTCCTTCCTTGTCCCCGTCGTCAATCTCGTAATCCTGATCTTGATCAGGACCGAGGGCCTTGGCTTAACCGCCCGGGCCGCGAGGTAGAAAACCTCTCTAAAAAGTTACCCCGAATCTCAAGTGGCGGAGCACCGCGAGGAGATGTATGGCTGACGGGTGTTCTTCTGAACAATCAGTCGTGAGTGCTACCCTCGCCAGGGTACCGGCCGACCCCCTGGCGAGTAATAAATGTCATAGGCTTATCTGGGTACAGGGGTCTCTGCCCAGATGGACTTTTATTTCCCCCATACTCGTGGGTACAAAAATGGAGAAAAATAATTCAAACAAAATTGAGAAGAAGAAGAAGGAGGAGAAGAAGGAGACAGGAGAAAGGAATGAGCAGGCACAGCGTGCCGATCTGAAAAACACCGATGACAGTAGGAGCCGAGGAGGCTCCCGATCGCGATCCGATCTATCTGACACGTCCGACAAAGAGTCGAGAGGTCGGCGTGGAAGCGCATCCAAATTTTGGAGGAAACGCCATCGTGACGTTGAGAAGGACCAAGCCGGTTCGATGCTCTCATCCAGTGAGGAAAATCTTCCGGCCGCAAAAATTTCCACAGGAAACAGAGGAAGAGGTCGCGCGACACCTGTGGGAGCAGTTGCTCCGAAATCGGCGCGCGATTCAAAAGGTCGCTTTCTCAGGCGTCCCAACACGCCAGTAGCCAGCGAAATTAGTGACTCTGATGGGGTGATGCGGATAGGGCAGAGTGATGCTGAACGCTCTACTTCGCTTATTAGCACCAAGGCCGAAATCAATGCTGCGAGACGTGAGAGCCGTAAGACTGTGGCCATTGACGAGGTCTCCGAAATGGCTCGACTTGCCAGAGAAAGGCGGTCTCAGACCGCCACTGCCACGGTGGAACTTACGGCGGACGCCCTGAGCCGCCAAGTAATGGACGGTGTAGACCTGGTCCTGAAGGTAGCCACAAAATCAGGCAACTTAAAGGGGACGTTCACACGCGCGCTTAAGGAAGCAGCGGGTGATATAAGGGAGGCGGTTGAGGTCCTCCTTGACCGCACAACCTCAGAAGAGACTATCAGGCTACGAGAGGAGAACAGTCGTCTTCAATCTAGCCTGGAAGAGCTCCAGCGAGAGGTCGCCGCCCTCAGAGCAGATTTTTGTCGGCAGCAGACTAGTTCAGTCCCTGCATCTGCGACCTCCACATCGGCGGCCGCTCCGCTGGATCAGAACAGTCTTCAAAAGTTGGCATACCAAGTCACCGAGATGGTGACTGCTCGTCTGGAAGCGAGGCTCTCCCCAATTGAGCGCGCAAGGCCACCGCTCGCAGCGGATAAGCGAAAAGGAGTGGAAGCCAGAACGTGGGCCACCGTTGCAGCCGATTCCACGAAGTGTGCTCAAACGCCAGCATTGGGAGCTAAGAAGCCCGCACAGACGGCGAAAAGTTCCGCTGAGGAGGCCCAAAATCCCGTGGAGGGGGGCAGAAAACCAACAGCAGAGGCTAAAATTAAAGCAGGTGGCACTAAGAAACCTGCGGTGATGGCCAAAAAACCCGTAGGGGGGTTAATAAAGCCCGCAGATGAGGCCAGGAAGCCTACGAGCACTGCGAGTGCCCAGCAACCTACTACGAACGCATCAGGCTCCAACACCGACGCCTGGACTACGGCTCTCGGTCGTAAAAAGAGGAGAAAAAGGCGTCGTAAAGGAAGGTCCGGGCCGCAGTCGGCAGTGAAGGATGGCCAGCAGATCCCTAAGATCCGCCTACCACGCTCCGCGGCTGTCATAGTGACACTGCAGCCTGAGGCCGAGAAAAGGGGTGTCACCTACAAGGCGCTCCTAGGGGAAGCTAAAAACAAGCTCGTGGTTAGCGATTTTGGTGCTCCTGCTGGCTTTCGATTTAAAACGGCAGCCACGGGGGCAAAGATGTTTGAGCTGTCTGGTACCTCCTGCGATGAGAGGGCGGATGCTTTTGCCGCGAAACTGCGTGAAGTCCTTAAACCAGACGAAGCCCGCGTGTCCCGACCCGTCAAGACGGCTGAACTGCGCGTGGATGGGTTGGATGACTCAGTTACCGCAGAAGAGGTGGTGTCAGCCGTTGCCCGATGTGGTGGGTGTCCTCCTGAGACCGTACAGGCGGGTGAAATCCGCATGAGCGCTGGCGGGCGTGGCACTATTTGGCTGCGGTGTCCAGTGGCGGCAGCAAAGCTGGTTACCGACGGAAGGCGATTGCTGGTGGGTTGGGTGTCGGCAAGTGTGAAGCTGTTGCCACCCAGGGACATGCAATGCTATCGGTGCCTGGAAAAGGGACATGTTCAGGCGCGGTGCGCTGGGTGTGACCGCAGTGATCTTTGTTATCGCTGCGGTACGCCTGGACATAAAGCGGCCCAGTGTTCCGCGAAACCTAAGTGCAGCCTCTGTGCAGCTGCAGGAAAGTCTGCTGAGCACAGAATGGGTGGCAAAGCATGCCATGCCCCAAAGACGCGGAGCCAAAGAATTGTACACAAGGCTACCGCGGGACCCCCCCCGCCAAAGCCTAGCTATCCTCCGGCTGACTCCCAGCCCTTGGAACAGGACGGATCTCAAATGGAGTGCAGATAATGGCACACCTGCGCTTCCTTCAAGCTAATATCAACCACTGTACCAGAGCTCAGGACCTTTTGATGCAGAGCATGGTGCAGTGGTCGATACATGTGGCGGTAATTAGTGAGCCGTACTTCGTTCCCTCCCGAGATAACTGGGTTGGAGACCTTGACGGTCTGGTGACCATCACCGGCGGGAACCTTGCCAACGTGTCCCGAGGTCACGGTTGGGTTGCTGCCGTCGTGAATGGAATAGTCACAGTTGGGGCGTACTTCTCCCCCAATAGGGGTCTTGCTGACTTCGAGAGCTTCCTAGTGCAGTTGGCAGCAGTTGTGGGCCAGTATCACCCCCGTCCGATACTTCTACTTGGGGATCTCAATGCCAAGTCTGCGGCGTGGGGATCCCCGATCACCGATCCTAGGGGTGACGTACTCGAAGAATGGGCTGTAACGACAGGTCTGGTCATCTTAAATCGGGGCACAACCTACACGTGCGTGCGGCAGCGGGGTGGATCAATAGTCGATGTCTCCTTTGCTAGCCCTGCCGTCGCGCGCCGAGTTGTTGGTTGGCATGTTGCTGCGGAGGTGGAGACACTATCGGACCACCGATACATACGTTTTGATGTTTCCACCCAGACCGCGGGAGGCCACAACCAACCAGCCCCGCAGAGTGATAGCCCACGTTGGGCGCTTAAGCAGATGGACCGGGAAGCTCTCGAGGAGGCCACTATCGTGCAGTCCTGGATTTGGGAGTCAGCGACAGCGGGACCTGTTGACGTCGATGAGGGGACGCGGTGGTTCGGTGAGGCAATGATGCAAATCTGCGACGCATCGATGCCCCGCGTCTACGCACAGTCTCTAAGGCGTCGCGTGTACTGGTGGTCGGCGGAAATCGCACAGTTGCGCGTTGCATGCGTACATGCTAGGCGGCAGTACACGCGGTTTCGGAGAAGACGTCAACGGGATCCCGAGAGGGAGGCCGCGCTGTATGAGATATACCGCGCGGCGAAGCAGACTCTGTGGCTGGCAATCGGTGAGGCGAAAACACGCTCTCGGGAAGAACTGCTGGCTACCTTGGATAGCGATCCTTGGGGGCGCCCTTACCGGCAGGTCAGGGGAAAACTCCGGCCCTGGGCTCCTCCACTCACAGAAAGCTTAGAGCCACGTTTCCTGGAGGAGGTGGTCTCGGTACTCTTCCCAACCAGGTCAGAGCATGTACCGCCGCCAATGGCTTTGCCAACGGCTGCAGAATCTCAAAATGAGGAAGACCCTAGTGTTCCAGAGGTGACAGAGCCAGAGATGAGGGCGGCCGTGATTCGGCTTCGGGCTAAAAACACCGCTCCGGGACCGGATGGCATTCCCGGCCGTGCTCTGGCTCTCGCCCTAAAAGAACTAGAGCCCGCATTGAGAGGACTCTTCTCAGCGTGCCTTGAGCGGGGCCAATTTCCTACTCAGTGGAAAACCGGCCGACTGGTCCTGCTCAGGAAAGCGGGGCGCCCTGCGGACTCGCCGTCTGCATATCGGCCCATAGTGCTGCTGGACGAGACGGGCAAGCTATTCGAGCGGATAATCGCGAACCGCCTCGTCAGCCACTTATGCGGAGAGGGGCCGAATCTTGACGATGCCCAGTTTGGATTTCGCCATGGGCGCTCCACAATTGACGCCGTCATGAGGGTCAGAGTCCTAGCGGAGGAAGCGGTATCCCGGGGCGAGGTGGTGCTTGCAGTATCTTTGGATATTTCCAACGCATTCAACACCTTGCCCTGGAGCTGCATTAGGGAGGCCTTACGATACCATAACGTGCCTCCCTACCTCCGTAACGTTATCGGGGCCTACTTGGCTGGAAGGTGTATCACCTATACGGGAAGTAACGGTAGGGGTCGTCGCGAGATGTCGTGCGGTGTTCCACAGGGCTCGGTTTTAGGGCCGCCCCTGTGGAACATCGGGTATGACTGGGTGTTGAGAGGCGAGCTTCAGTCGGGAGTGAACCTGGTGTGTTACGCAGACGACACGCTGGTCACGGCCCGGGGCAGTTCACACAGGGAGGCAGCGTTGCTAGCTACGGCTGCGGTCTCACAGATTGTGAACCGCATACGGCGCTTGGGACTGGAGGTGGCCCTCAACAAGTCGGAGGCCATAGTTTTCCATGGCCCTCGACGGGCGCCACCGCCGGGACTACATATAGTGGTTGGGGGGGTTCAGATTGCTGTCGAGTCTACTATGAAATATCTGGGATTAGTGCTCGACAGCCGTTGGGATTTCGGCCCCCATTTTCGGCGACTGGTGCCCAAGTTGATGGGCGCAGCGGGTGCGCTCTCAACGTTGCTTCCCAATTTGGGGGGCCCGAGCACCGCCTGTAGGCGATTATACGTTGGGATCGTGCGATCTATGGCCCTATATGGGGCCCCTGTGTGGGCGGCTGACCTGACGGCCCGACATATCGCAGTACTGCGAAAGCCGCAGAGGGCGATGGCCGTCAGAGTCATCCGAGGATATCGCACGATCTCCTACGAGGCGGCTTGCGTGCTGGCTGGATCCCCGCCCTGGGACCTAGACTCGAAAGCTCTCGCAACCTTCTATAGGTGGCGTGAGGAAGCAAAGGCGCGAGGTGAAAGACTGGTGCAGCAGCAGATAGCGCTGCGCCGGTCGGCGCTTCGAGAGGACCTGGTGGCGGCATGGCGGGAGCGGCTTTTACGCCCTTCCGCTGGTCCCAATACTATCGAGGCGATCCAGCCAGTACTCGACGATTGGCTCGGAAGGAAGCACGGCTCCCTGACGTTTCGGGCGACGCAGGTTCTCTCGGGGCACGGCTGCTTCGGGAAATACCTGTGTCGAATAGGCAGGGAGCCGGACGCTCGGTGCCATCACTGCGTCCAATGTCTGGAGGACACGGCGCGGCATACGCTGGCCGAATGTGTCGCGTGGAACGAGCCGCGCCGTGCTCTCACTTCAAAAGTGGGAGGCGACCTTTCTCTCCCGGCCGTTGTTAAGTCAATGGTCGGAGAGGAAGAGTCCTGGGATGCGGTGATTTCCTTCTGCGAGGATGTCATCTCGCAGAAGGAAGCGGCGGAAAGGGAGAGGGAGATCGCCAGTGCTCTCCCATCCCGCAGCAGAGGCGCCGGGCGTCGAAGGAGAGCGGACAACGCTCTCTTTCGGCCTCCATAAATGGGTCCAGGGGTGGCAGATACGGGGAAGTCTGTCACCCCCTACTCAAATGGACCCGAGAAGAAGGCAGCGCGTAGTGTTCCGCGCGCGCCTATCTTAGAGGTAACGGGGTAAAACAACTTACCCCAACCGGAAGGGGCCTGCAGAAGGCGGGCCGGCACTAGTCTGGGGCAGCGGAAGTCACATCCGCACCCGCAGCTCCGGACGCAAGTGTGCGAGGGAACACCGGGGTGGTTTTAGTCAGTCAAGTCTGACATGCCCCTCCGCCTTTCCCCAGGCGGAGGAAGTCCTATGAGGATTTCCACCTCGAAAAAAAAAAAAAAAAAAAAAAAAAAGGTTAGGTTAGGTTAGGTTAGGTTAGGTTAGGTTAGGTTAGGTTAGGTTAGGTTAGGTTAGGTTAGGTTAGGTTAGGTTAGGTTAGGTTAGGTTAGGTTAGGTTAGGTTTTAATCTTTGCCTCGATTGTTACATTTATTTTCTACGAGTTTTGACTTTAAGTTCCTGCCTTTATGTTGTGTCCGTCTTATTTCTCTTTATAGCTATTAATGCTACTTTTTTAGCAAATTCCATGAATTTATTTCTATCTTTTTTGTTTCTGATTATTGCGCCCAGATTTTCTTTATTTAATTTTGTGTCGAGTGTTTGCTGCAGAGTGTACCTATCGACGCCGTGCAACGGGCAGTCCAGCACGATGTGGAAGACGTCCTCACTCTCTGCCGGATCGCAAACGCACGACGGGCTGTCCTTGCATTTGAACCTATACAGGTATGCAGAGAACCCGCCATGCCCGGTCAGGATCTGGGAGGTTAGACGGTCGACTACCATCTTCCGCACCGTGCCGTATGCCTCCACCCCGCTAGGGAAGAAGGTCTTGGTGACCCCCGCTGTGGGTTCGGATCTATACCTGCAGTCCCAGGCCTCGATTGTTAAAGCCCGTATATGGCGTTTAACGAACGAGATAGGACTGCAGTCATAGTCCGACTTAGTTTTCAACTTGAGGGCCGCTTCCTTCGCCAGCTGATCCGCTCTCTCGTTCCCCATCACTCCAACGTGGGCCCTGATCCAGTAAAGTGAGACGAGTTGGTGGTTGTCTCTTAAGACTTGCAGGTTACCCTGAATCGCCTTTGTGATCGGGTTCGATGAGTCTGGATCAACTATCGACTGTAAAGCGGACCTCGAGTCACTAAGTACTGCGGTTTCCCTATAGCCATTGCCAATAATAATTTCGGTTGCTTGGAGGATAGCATACAACTCGGCTTGGAAGACTGTACAGAATGGTTCGAGCTTGAACTTCCGGGTACTTGTCTCTGTCGACCCTTCCCAACAGGTTAGGGCGGCTCCAACTTTCCCCTCCAGTTTACTCCCATCCGTGTAGATTCTTACCAAGCCTTCTGCCAGATTGCTATCCTCTTCCGCGTTTTCCAAACAGGTAAATTTTGAATTTAGGGTTTTGCTGGGGTGGGCGTCGTTTATAACGGATGCGCGCTGCTCGACCTTTCTGCCGCCCAGTATTGCCTGGGGTTTCCCTCGCTTAGCTTCATAAAGCTGGGATGCTTCTTGGATCCGGAGATCCAGCGGAAGCAGCCCCGACAATACTAAAGCGGCATTGAGGGAGACCGTTCTATTTCCTTTGATAATTTTCTGCGCGAATCCGCGTTGCACGACGTCGAGAGCTTTCCTGGAGACTATTTTAGCCGCTTGGTTGGCCCAAACGCTTGCCGCGTACAAAATTATGGGCTCAATGACCGCTATATATATTGTTCTGATGATTTCTGGATTTAGTCCCCAGGTAGCTCTCGCCGCTCTGCTTATTCCTTTATATATGTTGATGGCTTTCTTGGTAATGTAGGATATGTGCTGGTTAAAAGTAAGTTTATTGTCAAAAATAACGCCTAATATTTTAACTTCCTCCACCATCTTAATGTCCACCCCCCCCATGCACAGCCTGGGCGTGTCGAACTTTAGCTTCCTCGTCAGGGTCATGGCCAAAGATTTGTGCGGTGCGAAGTTTAGCTTGTTCGACACCCCCCAGCCGTGCACGAGGGCGAGGGCGGCATTTGCCTTGCTCTCGACCTCTAGGCCCGTGTTGCCATCTACAATGAGCACTATGTCATCTGCGAAGGCTTGACAGTGAATGCCAGCGGCGGTGAGTTCGTCGAGCAGGGGGTCCAGGATTATGTTCCAGAACATGGGTCCGCCAATGGAACCTTGGACGCAACCCTTGTTCGTCCTCTTGCTATATTCTTCCCCCGCATACCTCACCGTCACCGTCCTGTCGCTCAAATAGCTGCTGACAAGCCTTCGCAGATTGACGGGGCACTCCTTTGCTTTTAGTTGGCAGACGATCTTGGGCCACCATGCATTGTCGAAGGCCCCCTCTATGTCCAATGATATCAGGGTAGTAATCCGCTTTGCCGCGAGGTTACCCCTGATATGCTGGACTATATCGTAGAGGGAGTCCTCCGTGCTACGCTGCGGCACAAAACCGTACTGCCTTGGGTTTAGTTTTGGCAACACGTGCCACCTGATGCGCCTAATCAACATTTTTTCTAAAATTTTTCCTAAGATAGCAAGGAGCCCGATTGGTCTGTATGACTTGGGGAGGGTATAGTCGTCCTTACCTGGTTTCCGGAGCATGATCACCGTTGCGGCTTTCCAGGGTTTGGGGAAGTGGGAGAGCTCAAGGCATTTGTTGTAGATCGCCAGGGTCAATTCCTTGTTCGCGGATATGACGGCTGTGCATATGTCGGCAGTGAGACCATCCCCACCCGGAGCCTTCTTGGGGTTGAACGAGCCCGTGGCGTGGAGAAGCTCAGCTTCCGTAAAAGGGGGATCGCAAAACTCATTTTCGCGCCCCCTGTTCACTTCCGCCGCCTCCCTCCTCACCCTTACGTGTGACTCGTTCTCCCCCAAGGCGGTATCCTCCGGGTAGAAGGTCTCCGCCAAGATGCGCGCCGATTCCTTCGGGCTGGTGGTAGTGCCGTCCCTGGCGATCGGGAGGTCTTCATGGTTGGTCTGGGACCTCGATATAACCCTATAAATGCCCTCCCACATGGTTTCCCTCTCCTGTTTGCCGCAAAACTCCTTCCAACTTTTGATTCTGGCCTCATCCATCGCTCTTTCATATACCATTCGTGCATTGTCATATTGCTCGACAACCCATGCCCGCCGATTTGGCGCCGCCCATTTTATTCTTTTCTTTAGCTTATTTTTTCCTTTTTCAGCTTCTCTAACTCCTCGGACCACCACGGCAATTTGATTTTAATATTGTTTTTCTTTAATTTGATGTTTGCATCACAAACGTTTGTAATTGTATTTATATATTTTTCTATTAATTCTTCAAATTTTTCTGCATCCCCAATCATTTTCACATTATTGACATTTACGTTTTCCTTTTTGAATTCATCTATTAGTTTTTCCTTAAAATTTCCCCATTCTACTTTTTTTGTGTTGTATTTTCTAGTGGTTCTACTGTTAGTTTGTGTTGCCTCTATTTTCCCTAGTTTTGTTATGAATGTAATTGCGTTGTGGTCCGAGGATGTTATGTTTCTATCAACCTTCCAATTTTCTACCGCGGCGAGCATGTCCGCCGAGCAAAATGTCACGTCCACTCTGCTTGTGCATTCCCTTCCAGAACGCCAGACTTCAAAAGTTGGAACGTCTCCGGTGTTCAAAATGTGGAGGTCCATTTCATTTATTACCCCGACTATCTCCTCACCCCTGTCATTAGTTTTCCTACTACCCCACCACTCGCTCCAGGCATTCACATCTCCACCGATTACTAGCTTCGAGCATTTGAGGCTCTCCGTGATCTCCCTCAGACGACGCATGAATGGCTTCAGGTCACAGTCGGGCTCGAAGTAAAGGGAGATCAGTCCGATCGTCCAGTCGGCAGTCTCCAGCTTTGCGACTGCAAAGTTGGTGTTGGTGAGGTTGGGAAGTTGGTGTAATTTTATGTCGTTGTTAAAGACCGCAATTGCGGCCTTATTGACCTTCCCAACCTCCTGTGCCGCCTGGACTATCCTGACCCCCGCTGGGCCCGTCATGATGCCCTGTTCCCCACGTACGGCTCCTGAAGGAGAGCAAAGAGTGCCCTCCTTTTCACAGCCTCTATAATAAGTTCGGCGGTTGCGTTCTTTTTTCTTTGTAGATTTGCCTGTAGCGCAAGGTGTTTGTGGGTGCAATTTTGTACCTGCGAAGTGCCCTTAGCAATACGCCACTTTCTCCCTTGCTAATCTGTCCCATTTCCTACGGATGGGGCACACCTCACTAAAGGTGTTGTGCGCCAATTCCAAAAGTTTTGCCCGTTTACAGTTCAAGCAGCAGGGAGTGCTTGGCTTTTCGGGGCAATCGGCTCCCTTATGGTTGCTTCCCCCACAATGGCTGCAGCTGTCCAGCTGCTCCTTACAGGCCTGCTTGCTGTGGCCGTAGCCCAAGCAGCGGGAGCACTGGACTAGTGGGGACTGATCCTCTACGCTGGATTGACCCCAGTGCAGTTGAAGGGTCCCCCTTTCTGTCAGTTGCTGCCATATTGGTGGGGGGCACCTGGCAACCACGTGGGCGACGTGGGGGTTTCTCGTCCTTCTCTCGAAGAGAATTTCTATTTGCCCCTTTGTTGCCTCATCTTTGGCCAATCTCTTTATGGCTTCCTCAACCTGCTGCTTCTTCGACTCCCCTCTGACAAACTTAACTATGACTAGGGGATTTTTGTTAATAGCCCTTTCTATTTTTAATGTTTCATCCTTCATAAGTCTCCTTTGGAGCTTTTCGACTTCGCTTTTGTTGCTGCAACCAATGATCACTTTTTGATCCCTCGCTTTCCTGATCTTCTGGACAGGGATCCACTCATCCTCCTCGACCGACGTTTTCCTGACGACCTCCAATACGTCGTCGCTCGTCAGTTTCTCGTCGGTCGAGGAGATGATGAGGGAGTGAAGTGTCCTTGGTTGCGGCAATTTTCTTTCGCTCCCAGCTATCTCTGCGTACGTTCTTCTTTCACACGCGACCCTTTCCTTTACCATTTCTGTTATCTCTTCCTTCGTTTCCTGCTGTAGCTCTTCGCATCTCTTGCTTACTTGGTTCGTTTCCACCAGTAGCCTTTCGATCTCAGCGAGCCTTTTCGCAGTCTCCTTCTCGAAGTTTGTGTTCACTACAGCAGGTTTTTGAACTAATGTTCTGTTTCTTTCCTCTCTCTCTTCCTCTGTTTTCTCAGCCGCTTCTAATCTTTTTACTAACTCTTTTACCATTACGACTAAGTCGTCCGTTTCCCTCTGTATATTGAGTTTATTATCTTTAGTCACCGATCTTACTGTTCCTTTTACCTCCATTTGTTTATAAATCCTCTCGCGTGCTTTTATCGCCTTTTCTTCAATATCTTTCGCCATTAAGGAAGGTATTATATTTTCCATTTTTAGTTCGGGCTTTGGGACAGCAGCGGTGGCGGTGGCGTTTGCATTTGGTGCTTTTGGTTGAGGGGGGGATTGGTACACCATCGTAAGCTCTTTAACGTTAGACCTATTTTTCGGGCTCCTTGAAGTCATCTTGTACTTTGTATTTTATGACAAGACAACGATTAGATTTATATGGACGGACAGTAATAAATTAACACGAATAAAATTGTAAAAATTGTATAATGAACAACACGATTTGTTTAACACGACTAAAAAGTTTGTAAAAGTTATATAAACGGGGGACTACACGTAATAAATTAACACAAAAATTAAAAAGTAAAATTAAAAATTTGAAATATTTAAAATTTTATGTTAAAAGCTTGTATAAGTTGTATAATGGAGGACTGCACGTAATAAATTAACACGAAAATTAAAAATTAAAATTAAAATAAAATGAGTTTTAAAATTCAAAAGTTTGTATAAGTTGTATAGCCTCCTGTCTGTTGACGTATCAAATTTTGATACGTCTCAAAAAAGGAAGACTACACAATATACGTTAACACGGAAAGATATTATTAAAATTTAAAATAAAACCTACTCTAGTGACTAGAAAAATTTTTTGAGTTTAAAATAAAATTGTAAATAAATAATGAAAATATCTAAAATTGTTAATATAATAATATTCTAAAACCGTCGAAAAGCCTATGTCAGCCGAGCTTTGTTAATTTAATAATTAACCGCCCGGACTGAAATGACTTGAAGACAACTTTAGATAAAATTAAAATTGAGTTAAAATTAAATTAAATTTTTGGAAAAGTATGTAGGTATAAGCAGTTTGTTTCGTGTTTTACCCTGTGCAGTTTAAGTATTTATTGAAAAGTGTGATGTTATTCGTGTTGTGTTTGTGGTGTGAGTTTTGTGTTGTCTGTATATAAAGACCCTGGGGAGCAGTTTTCAGTTCTTGACCTAACCTATTAAAATCAAAATAATCTCAATAAAAATAATTTTTAATATGACTCTGATGCTAGAAGATAGCCTGCCCTCAATAGAAGCACAGGGTATCAATATGTTTCGAAACTAAAATTAAAATTAAGTAATACAATATTTTAATAATTTTAAAAGATTTAAAAAAGTCAGAGTCTTTTTAGTTATAAAATCGAAGCCTGTTCTCAATAGAGGCACAGGGTGTCGAAATAAACATAAAGTAATAATTTCAAATTTAAATAAAGATTTAAATTAAGTACTTAAACTAGGCCTGTCCTCAAAAGAGGTGCAGGGTGTCAGTGTAAACACAGAACAAAATAAAGTAAAATAATAATTAAAATAATTTAAATTTAAATAAAAATTTAAATTAGGTACTTAAAACTAGGCCTGTCCTCAAAAGAGGTACAAGGTGTCAATACGAGTTCGAGACAAAATTAAAATAAAATAAAATATTAAAATAAAATTAAAATAATTTTAAATTTAAATAAAAATTTAAATTAGGTACTTAAATCTAGGCCTGTCCTCAAAAGAGGTATAGGGTATCAATGTTTGTATGAGTCTTATTTTAATTTCCTGGCTTCAATAGAAGCCCTGGATGTCCTATAACAATAATTTAATAATAATTAATATCAAATTAATGACAATTAATATTGTCAATATTTGGCGGTCAGTGAAATAGAAATAAAATCTTAACCTATAAACTTTTTTCCCCGTCAAGATTGGCCCAGTAGTTACGGAGATAGCAATTTCGCCCTTAGGGGTAGGGGTGGGGGATGATTCTGTTAGAAGCGACTATCGGATCAAGGTTGTTGTAATGATCAAGCCTGTAAACACAAGGATGTTTAGATAGTCACTTCTCAACAGAGGTGGGGGGGGGTAGGTGTTAAAATAAGGGTGGGTTTTTTAGGTGGGGATGGGTAGGGAATTAAATTTGGAGAAAAATTGCCGAACAAACTATATGGATAAAATGGATTATAATTGGTTTAATTTAGAATTCCGTAAAATTATGGGGTAGGTCGTAGGGGGTTGAAACTTTGGGGATGGAACGGGAAGGGTCGGTTTTGTGCCAGCCGGGGGGGGTGGGTCAGGGAGGGGGGGGCAAAATTTTCGTCCTTTTTGCTCTAGGACGCACCGTTTTCGAGATATAAGCGTTTTTCTGAAATCGCTTATCTATTTTCCAATCTATTTTGACAACGCTTTGCCGCTGAGGGTTTATTCCCGACTATCTTTGTTTTAATGTCCTGTCTGTCCAGTCTGTCCTTTTTTGTCCGACTAAATTTTATTTAAAGCAGAAATAGATGCCCCAAATGGCGCACCCTATCAGAAAAAAGGGGCGGGGCCGGTTTCCTCCCAGGAAATTCCGGAAAGATAGGGGTTGCAGTTTACCAATTTTCAATTGGTTTGTTTTAATGTTCTGGGTGAGCTGTCGGTCCCGGAAAAAATCGTGTTGTATAGGACACAATCCAACTTAACCGACGGCCACCTTAAAAATTACAAAAGGGGTTGGCAACCCCAAAATTTTTTGAGAAATCCGAAAAAATCTCACCGGGGGTGGTTTTTGGGGGTAGGTATGGGTAGATCCACCCTATGATCGCTTCTCCCCAAGAGAACCGATCCGGCGTTATTTTTACGATATCTCGCTCCCTTTTCGAGTTATAGGGTGTACAAACTTAGTTGGGAATGGCCGCCTGGTCCCTGTTCCCAGTCATAAATTACTTAAAAATAGAATAAAACAGTTTTAAAATACTGAAAAAATTTAGAGGGTAGGGGATAAACCTCCCTGTCTACTGCCGCTGACCAATTGGTGGTGAGGGAAAAAATGACCCAGTGGTGACTTCCTGAATTTAGGGGTGCCTGACAATTTTCTGCAAATGGCCTCTAAATCAGAAAGCTGCGCCCGGAAAAATATCCCCGGGAAGAAACTTCTCTTCCGTGAGGTCTTAGAAAATTTTTGAGACCATTCGCGACCCCGAATTCGGGGGTTGATTTTTTCCCTCCGTAGGAGCTGTGTTCTAAGGCCCTGCTACAATTTTATTCTTGCGCTTCGCCCGATTTGACAATCCGATTTCGTTAGGGCGGCGCTCGGAAGCCAAGTCAATTTAACCTAAAATCCTATAGCTATTTTGTAGAGGGCAACCAGGGTTTTCCCGTGTTATCAGTGAAATAATTTTAAAATTATATTTACATATAATTTTAAAGATTAGAAAATTTTCGTCAAATTTTTTGAGGTGCAAAATTGTATTTGTCTTCCTAAATTGAGCTAAATATCCAAAATAAATTTAAATTAAAAGTGTCACGGGATAGCCCCGGTTGTTGTCCTCTTTTAACCCGAAATCCAGTTCGTTTAATTTTCAAATGTAAATAAAAACCGATTTTATTTGGTTTTATGTGTGCGTCGCAATCGCCACACCGGTCCCAAACCCAAATAAAACCGGGCGCACAATTGCTAAAAAATTTTCAAAGTAACTAATTTATACCTGAAACTATGAGAAATCTATTCTTAATTTTTAAAATATATGTTATCGATCTGGATTTCGAGTTATTTATCCCTAAAAATATGACTAGAATCTTAAATTTACAGGACCTTATATCTCGGCTTCCCGATGTCGCCCAGTCGTTCTGGAGGTCTTGAGGAGTCGGCCGCGATGTCCTCGTTCTGATGTATGTGGAATTCTGGTTGAAGGAGCCGTAGATCCTGACCTCGTGGACACGTGGTCCAAGAGGTTTCTATGGTAACTTCCTGGTTTTCCAACCAAAAATTCTGGAACTTCACCAGCTGCTGCCTCGATGGAAATAAAAATTTTCCACAGTCCAAAAAAGGTAGGTCACCGCGACAAATCGCGAGAAAAAGCACTTTGAACACCACTTAACCTTCAAATTTTTCGTTTTTTACACTTTTTCACTAGGTTTTTCACTTTTCACCCCTAGTGTGGGGTATCGTTGCAATCGTCTCAACGAGACGCGTCGTTTGGTGTAACGTTTGTTGCGATCGGTGACACTTTTACCAAAACTTTGATTTTTCAAGCGCGGAGCGACTCAAATTCGTGGCGCTCGGGTCCGCGGTCACAGTAGAAGTGGGGGGTTAGGTTAGGTTAGGTTAGGTTAGGTTAGGTTAGGTTAGGTTAGGTTAGGTTAGGTTAGGTTAGGTTAGGTTAGGTTAGGTTAGGTTAGGTTAGGTTAGGTTAGGTTAGGTTAGGTTAGGTTAGGTTAGGTTAGGTTAGGTTAGGTTAGGTTAGGTTAGGTTAGGTTAGGTTAGGTTATTAGGTTTAGGTTAGGTTAGGTTAGGCTAGGTGAGGTTAGGTTAGGTTAGGTTAGGTTAGGTTAGGTTCGGTTAGGTTAGGTTAGCTTAGGTTAGGTTGTCTAGGTTAGGTTAGTTAGGTTAGGTAGGTTAGGTTAGGTTAGGTTAGGTTAGGTTAGGTTAGGTTAGGTTAGGTTAGGTTAGGTTAGGTTAGGTTAGGTTAGGACAGGCGCGGTTTAGGTTAGGTTAGGTTAGGTTAGGTTAGGTTAGGTTAGGTTAGGTTAGGTTACGTTAGCCGGTTAGGTGGTTAGGTTCAGGTTAGTTAGGTTAGGTTAGGTTAGGTTAGGTTAGGTTAGGTTAGGTTAGGTTAGGTAGGTTAGGGTTAGGTTAGGTTAGGAAGGTTAGGTTAGTTAGGATAGGTTAGGTTAGAGGTTAGGTTAGGTTAGGTTAGGTTAGGTTAGGTTAGGTTAGGTTAGGTTAGCAGGTTAGGTTAGGTTAGGTTAGGTTAGGTTAGGTTAGGTTAGGTTAGGTTAGGTTAGGTTAGGTTAGGTCGCCAGGTTAGGTCTAGGTTAGGTTAGGTTAGGTTAGGTTAGGTTAGGTTAGGTAGGTTAGGTTAGGTTAGGTTAGGTTAGGTTAGGCTAGGTTAGGTTAGGTTAGGTCCATTAGGTTAGGTTAGGTTAGGTGGTTAGATAGGTTAGGTTAGGTTAGGTTAGGTTAGGTAGGTTAGGTTAGGTTTTCAGGTTAGGTTAGGTTAGGTTAGGTTAGGTTAGGTTAGGGTTAGGTTAGGTTAGGTTAGGTTAGGTTAGGTTAGGGGTAAGGTTAGGTTAGGTTAGGTTAGGTTAGGTTAGGTTAGGTTAGGTTAGGTAGGTTAGGTTAGGTTAGGTTAGGTCTTAGGTTAGGTTAGGTTAGGTTAGGTTTTAAGGTTAGGTCCGGTTAGGTTAGGTTAGGTCCGGAGGTTAGGTTAGGTTTTAGGTTAGGTTTTCAGGCACTTAGGTTAGGTTAGGTTAGGTTAGGTGGTTAGGTAGGTTAGGTTAGGTTAGGTTAGGTTAGGTTAGGTTAGGTTTTAGGTTAGGTTAGGTTAGGTTAGGTTAGGTTAGGTTAGGTTTTAGGTTAGGTTAGGTTAGAAAAAAAAAGGTTAGGTTAAAAAAGGTTAGGTTAGGTTAGGTTAGGTTAGGTTAGGTTAGGTTAGGTTAGGTTAGGTTAGGTTAGGTTAGGTTAGGTTAGGTTAGGTTAGGTTAGGTTAGGTTAGGTTAGGTTAGGTTAGGTTAGGTTTTTTTTTTTTTTTTTTTTTTTTTTTTTTTTTTTTTGTTGAGGCAGGAGTGGGAAATCCCCACGGACACCCCGGCTGTCTCACCGTCTCATAGAGACCATGAGACAGTCGAGGTAGTGTGGGACTCGAACCCACTAAAACCCACTCCTGCCCTGCCAGTGTCCCTCTGCTGAAATTTTGCAGAGACCTTCTTTGCGGCTTTAATTTTCTTTGGCTTCTTATTAGTAGGCCGGTGAGACCGTTCAGATATGCAATGTTTCGTCATTTTGTATTAAATTCTAATTTTGATCTTTTTTATTTTAAAGCTTATATTTTTATTCACAACTTATTTAACTATTTTTTACTCCTTTATATTCTACTACGTTTATTCTTTCATATTTATTTACTTTTTATTTTTCCAATTTATTTTTACTAACTGTTCTCTTAATATTTTTATTGCAATTTGTTGCTTTCATTTTTACTTCCCTTTTTATTGTTTTCCCGCTAGTTTAAACTTACGTCTGATACGCCAATGCTCCTAATTTCTATCTTTGTCAACAATTCTTGCTGGATATAATTATTATATTAGTCAAGATTGTTCTTCGACTGACACTCCCGACTACTTCCTTCGAATACTTCTCTCCATGCAATGGCGTACCAAACGAAAGTCTGACCAACCCGACACAACAATGCGATTTCACTAGCGCTGGCTCATGGGTCAGCCCAATTTTCATTACTTTCTTATGAAAGTCACTAGAATCTACCCCACTCATTGAGCCAGCCCTAGTGGTTCGCTTTATGCGGTTGCTCATCGGTTGTGCCGAATTGGTCTTTTCTACAAGCGAGGAAGTGGGCGCACCCGTAACTTCAGCAATACGAAATTGCTGACCTCGCAAACGCGTCCCACTTCATACGCACCGGGCACTCACTGCTGAAAGCATTGTGTGAGTGCTCCCCCCGCTTTTCCCTGGTGCAGTTCACGCACACCGCTGGTTGGCCGTTCTGCTTTACAGGGCAGTCCACTCTCAGATGTGGACCGCCGCAGTGGCTGCATAGGTCGGCCGGCTCTGTGCAAAGACGCTTGCCGTGACCGTATGCTAAGCAGCGCGTGCACTGCACCAGGGGGGTTTGGTCTTCGACGCGCACTCTCTGGAGATCAATCCTTAGCTTGCCCCCTTCGAGTGCCCGCCTCCAGACCGCGGGGGACACACTCAACACAATGCTGTTTATGTGAGGGTTACGGGACTTTTTCCTAAACCGGACGCACATCTTCTGCTCCTCGTCGCCGAGGCCGTGAAATATCTCCCGGTTCTGGTTCCTAAGGGCTTGGAGCACTTCTTCGTCGCTATGGACTGAGAGTACGTCCCTAAGAACCAGAAGCGGGTCCCGATTCTTCACCTCCTCGACGACGAGGTTCTCTCCAGCCTCACTTAGCCGCTTCCGAAGTTTGGTCCTCTCCTCCATTGTCTCGCACCCCAGTATCACCTTTCTGTCTTTTGCTTTCCGGACTCTGTCCACCCGTACCCAGCCCTCCTTTGCGTCCACTGCTTTCCTAACCTTCTCGAGGATTTCGTCCCCCGTATCCATCTCGACTGTCGAGGAGACAATCACCGAGTGCAGCGTCGTTCGCTCCGGGACAAGCGTCCCAGTATGGCTCTTTGTGTTGGCTGCTACACCCGCGTAGGTTGTCTCCCCCACCTTCATCCCGCTGGTCAGACTGTCTCGGAGCGAGTCCAATTTCTTGGAGTTGTCTCTCAGCTCCGAGATATGCTCCTTGATGGCGTTTAGGAGTTCAGTCTGACCAGCGTGAACGTTACTCGAAACGGGGTCCGGACTATGGTTGGCAGTGGAGGCAGGTACCGGTATGGTAGTAGGGATGGAGGGAGTCCGGTCAAGCTCCGACTCCTTCACCAGCTCAAAGAGCCTGTTTATGGCTTCGAGCACCGCAGCCTTAATGTCAGTCCTAAGGTTGCGAGAGTTGCCCAAGTTGACTTTTGCCTTACTCAGGCAAGCTCTCGCCTCCTCAACACGGCTGCGGTGCCCAACCCCAGACTTTTTGTGCGTTTTGGGAGCTTCTACGGTTACTCGCCGCGTCGCCGGAGTGTGAAGGCCGGTCTGAAGAGCCGGAGGACTACGTTCTCCGAACGAGATTCTCCTCCTGGCCTGCTATGGTAAGACGGCCCTGCCTTCTCCACCGATCGCGGCGAGCCCCCGGAGCTGAGTCTTCGTGGCAAACCGGGGTGCGGTACATTTTTTGGCGTTTTAGAGCAGTTAAAATAGAGAATCCCTGTAAAGGGGGGTTACTGAGAACTGTCTTTCACTGCTCAGAGAGAGAGGATATGGACACTGGACCCTTCACTTCCCTGTAAAGAGGGACGCAGATATCAATAAATCGATGCTGAATCTTTAAAATGCCTGTAAAACACGGTCAGAAATTAACTAATTATTAATAAAATATACAACATCGGATTAAAAAGCAAAGGAAATAAAATTTGTCAAAATCTGTGTCCCTGTAAAGGGGGAACACGATAAATAATTCAGGTAAAAAGTCACAAAAAATTACAATTATAATAAAATTTCTATTTAAAATTATTAAAACAATGTTTTTTGGTCT
>JAQSVV010000212.1:0-10000 GCA_036375495.1 Agrotis segetum | reverse complement strand
GGTGCGTATGATCTCCGTATGAAGGCCCCAGCTCACTTTTGCCGCTCGTGCCAGCTGTTTGTAGATGTTTGCAGCTTTTCTGCAAACATCGGCGACGTGGGTGTTGAAAGTGAGCTGGTGGTCGACGGTGAGTCCCAGAATTTTCAGCTCTTTAGACATGCCAATGTCTACCCCGCCCATGCTCAGAAGCGGGACATCGTACTTTAGCTTCTTGGTTATTACCATTGCACAAGTTTTTTGTGGTGCAAACTTCAGCTTATTTCCGATGCCCCACCTCCGAACATACTCGAGGGCGGCATTGGCCTGTCTCTGAACTTCCAATGCTGTCTCACCGTCGAAGATCATCACCACATCATCGGCGAAAGCCTGGCAGTGGACGCCTCGCTCCTCCAGCCCCTTCAATAGGGAGTCTATGATCAGGTTCCACAGGATCGGACCGCCAATCGATCCTTGCACACACCCCTTGCTGGTACCGCGCGTACATTCCGCGCCAGCGTATCTTACGCTGACACTCCTACCGGTCAGGTAGCTGTCCAGCACCCTGCGTAGGTTGACCGGGCACTTTTCCTCAGCCAGTCTGGTCCTTATGGCCGGCCACCATGCGCTGTCGAAGGCTCCCTCTATGTCAAGCGATACAACAGTGATCAGCTTCTTTTGACTCAGCTTATTCTTGATATGTTGTACCATGCTATAGAGGGAGTCCTCGGTGCTCTTCTGGGGCATGAAGCCAAACTGGCGAGTACTCAACCGCGGTATCAGGTGCCACTTTAGTCGAGCTACCACTAGCTTTTCAAAAACCTTGCCTAAGACCGGTAGGAGGCCGATTGGCCTGTATGATTTAGGGGTGGTGTAGTTTTCTTTGCCGGGCTTTCGGAGGACTACCACCGTAGCCATCTTCCAGGCCCCAGGGAAGTGCCCGAGTTCCAGGCACTTGTTTGCCAGCGCAAGGAAAGTCTCCGGGTCCTGGAATATGGCTCGTGCACAGATGTCGGCTGTGAGACCATCTGCCCCGGGTGCCTTCTTGGGGTTGAAGCTGTCCACCGCGGTTTTGAGCTCCTGAAGTGTAAATGGCGGGTCATGTTGCTCACCATGCTCCCAGTCGTTTACACGACAGGCAGCTTCTCGTGTCCGACGGTGGTCTTCGGTTTCGCCCTCTTCTAGGTCTGCCGGGTAGAAGGTTTCGGCCAACAGCTTTGCCGACTCCTGTGCACTTAGCGGCACTCCATCCTTCATCAGCGGCAAGTCCTCCTGCCTCTTGGCGGTCCGTCCTATGACCCTGTAGATTCCCTCCCATAATCCCTCTCTGTCCTGTCTCTCGCAGAAGCTCTTCCAGCTCTCAGTCTGCGCCTTTTTTGCCAGGGTCTCATATTTTTCTTTCACTTGCAGGTACTCATCGACTACTTTCTGCCTCCGGACCGGTGCAGCGCATCGGATGCGGCGTCTACGGGTGTTCACCTCCGACTTCAAGGCGGCGAGCTCGTTGGACCACCACGGCACGGTAAGTTTATTGTTTTTCTTTATTTTTGGAATGGTTGCTTCACAAGACTGTATCAAAACGTTTGTGTATTTGTTTGTGCTATTTTCTAACTGTATATTATTTTGGATGTTTTTAATTTCGTCTGGATTAAGATTGTTTTCGGCTTTTAATTGAGCCAGTTTCTCACGAAACTGGCTCCAATTTGCCTTTTTGGTGTTATACAGTCTTGTGGTCCTGTTTATATTAAAACCTCTACTTTTTTCCAAATTAATTTTGAAGACTATACCGTTGTGGTCCGAGCTCGTGATGCCTTCGTCGACCCGCCAGTCCTCCACCAAGTCCAGCAGCTCCGCCGAGCATGCGGTTACATCAACGAAGCTGCTGTACAGGGTGTTACCTCTGACGGTGTCGAAAGTCGGAGTGTTGCCGACGTTGAGTACCTGCAAGCCCATTTCTTCCAGGGATCCCGACATTTCTTCGCCTTTGGCGTCTGTTACCAGGCTGCCCCACCAGGCGCTCTTGGCGTTGGCGTCCCCGCCCATTAGCACCTTTGTGGGGCCCAATTCCTCGCGAATCCGCATGAGTTGCTCCAGGTATGGTCGTATGGGTTGGTCCGGTTCAAAGTAGAACGAGACTACTGTGATTTCCCAGGCGCTGGTACGGATCCTCACCACCGTGATGTTGTTGGTGGTGAGTTTCGGGCACTGTGTCACATCGAGGTCGTGATCAAAGACTACTATAGCGGCCTTCACAGTCCCACCTCCTTGGTCAGCGCACTGGTACACTCTAGCGCCTTGGTAGTCTCGCATCCTTCCCACCCCACCCACATACGGCTCCTGGAGCAATGCGAACGCAACTTTCCGCTCACTAGCGACAAGCATGAGCTCTTGGGTTGCTAGGTTCTTCCTCTGCAGATTCGCTTGGATTACCTGGTAACTTGTACGGACACCTACGCGTGTTCGGGAGTTCCTAGAAGAGTCCCTGATTCCAGTTGCCATTGGTTGGACCTTAGCAATACGCCACCGACAGCCGGGCCAATGCATCCCACTTTACGCGGGTTGGACACTCGCTGTCGAAGGCGTTGTGCTCGGTTCTATCCGACTTTGAGGCGGCGCAGTTACAGCACTTTGGCGGCTTTGCTGCCAGCCGGGAAGGGCAGTCCACACTCATGTGGGGGTCACCGCAATGAGCGCAGAGATCGGCAGGCTGAGTGCACATCTTGCGACTGTGACCATAGCGCAAGCAGCGGGTGCATTGAATCAGAGGTGACTGGTCCAACACGCGCACCCGCTGCAAGTCAATGTGCACTCGACCCGCAGACGTCAGCCTCTGCCACACAATCGGGGACACCTGCAAGACGATATGGCACAGGTGGGAGTTCCTCGCCTTGCGGCGGTACTTCACCCCCAGTCGCGAGTCATCCGCCGGCAGGTCCCCGATCAGGTGGCTGTTCTGACGCTTAAGTGCATCGATGACCTCCACATCAGTGTGGCAGGAGAGCACATCGCGCATAATTACGAGAGGGTCCTTGTTTTTTACCTCCTCCACTGTGAGGTTCCCGGCCTTTATAATTTTCTGGGTAACCCGGGTCAATTCTTCCTTTGTCCTGAAGCCGACTACCACCTTCCGGTCCCTCGCCTTTCGCAGCCTCTCAACGCGAGTACCCTCGTTTCTGGCATCTACCACAGTCCTCAGCTTCTCAATCACCTCTTCACCGGTGTCTTTTTCGTCAGTCGACGAGATCACCGCCGAGTGAAGAGGTGCTTGGAATTGCTGCTTCGGGGCGGCGGCCATTTCTGCGAACGAAGGTCCTTGGCCGGCGACGAAGCGAGGGGCCTGGTTTAGCTGCTCCGACAGAGCCCGTGTGTGCTGCTGGCACTCCTCCAGGGCCTTGTTGTGGGTCCGGAGGTCCTCCATGAGCTGCTTCATGAGCTCCGTCGAGGCATCCGGGGTCGGAGTCGGCGTCAGGTCACTGGAAGCTTTCCCGGGTTCTATTGCTCCGGAGCCTCTTTTTCGCTCGTTTTCGCTCTCCTTGACCAACGCAAACAACCTCTCTGCCGCACTCACCATACCTTCCTTGATTTCTTTTTTAAGGTTCTTGGAAAGACTAAGAAGAGTCTTGGCCTTCGAGAGGCACGCCCTTGCCTCTATGGTTCTAGTGGCGTATCTCACGGGTGGCACCTCAAAGAGCGAGCTCTCACGAGGACTCTCCGACTGTCTTTGGGAACCTTGCTGCGACGCTGTGGCTTTGGCGGTGGATTTGAGCTTGGAGGGCGAGAGAGCGGGATTCTTTTTAGGTTGAGTAGAGGTGGGTACCTTTTCAGGGGGTGTTAAAAGTTTTCGGGACGGTCCCGCTATTTGTCTCTCCGCCTCCCACTCACCGATACTTCTCCGAACTGAGAGACCCGTCCGTACTGGGCTTGGTCCCTCCACCTCCAAACTCACCTCCACAGGCTTCGCCTTTACCACTGGAGTTCTAATTCCGATCATAGTCACGGAGACACTGAGGAAGCTTCACAGTAACTAAAATGTCAGGGGGCAATATAATAAATAATCGACTGCACTGGATACCTGTATAGGGGGAATTCAGTGCGTACGATAATAAAATATTATAGTGAGAGAACACAGTCTTTTTTCGCCGAATAAAATAATAAATAAAATATTTAAAATGACTGTCTTTTTTCACTTAAACAACCCCTATCACCGTAAAATTGTTATATATAAATCACTAAAATAAAGATTGTACGGGGTCAATCAATGTCATCTACTAGCTAAAATGTATCCCTGTATTAAAGGGAAACAAAGTCCGTACAAAAGGTCAATAAAAATAAAAATGTTTAAAATGTCAATTTTTCGTCAAGAAATCAACCCTAATTACCGTTTACCTGTTTCAGGCTGTCAGACTGATCAATTAAAGCTATTTATCAAAAAAAAATTTTTGCCGAAAATGCAAAGTTTTCCTACCCTATAGAGCACTATGGGCGGGTGGGCGGGGATTTTTTTTGCGAGCTATCCGGTCGTGCGAGGTATCGCTAGATCGGGCTCGGCGCGGGCTAGCCGAATATGCAATAAAATTTTTTATAACAAGAGCAAAAATTTTGAGTTAAGGCCTAAAAACCAGTTTTTTAAGTGAAAATTAGTGTTTTCACCCCCACTCCGGAACCAGGGCCACGGAAAGCGGTTCTGGTCACTGGAATAATTGAGGGCGGTGGCTGAGACTATTTTAAATTTGAAACGGTGAATTTAAATTAAAAACTGGCGAAGTTATTTAATTAAATGTGCTGAAATTTTGAAAAAAATGGCTAAAATGCAGAATACGGGTAAGGGTTGAAAAATAGGGGTTGCGATTAGTGTCAAATGATAGGCGTCCGCCTTTTTAGGTCTATTGAGCTGAAAACAGCTTCAAAATCGCACTTATAGTTAAAAAGATATCGATACTTTTCTAAAAATCCTTGTCCGGTATATCAATTTCTGGACTCTGTCGAAATTTTGAAAAAATGAAGGGAAATTTTTTGCGAGCTATCCGGTCGTGCGAGGTATCGCTAGATCGGGCTCGGCGCGGGCTAGCCGAATATGCAATAAAATTTTTTATAACAAGAGCAAAAATTTTGAGTTAAGGCCTAAAAAACCAGTTTTTTAAGTGAAAATTAGTGTTTTTCACCCCCACTCCGGAACCAGGGCCACGGAAAGCGGTTCTGGTCACTGGTCACTGGAATAATTGAGGGCGGTGGCTGAGACTATTTTAAATTTGAAACGGTGAATTTAGATTAAAAACTGGCGAAGTTATTTAATTAAATGTGCTGAAATTTTGAAAAAAATGGCTAAAATGCAGAATACGGGTAAGGGTTGAAAAAATAGGGGTTGCGATTAGTGTCAAATGATAGGCGTCCGCCTTTTTAGGTCTATTGAGCTGAAAACAGCTTCAAAATCGCACTTATAGTTAAAAAGATATCGATACTTTTCTAAAAATCCTTGTCCGGTATATCAATTTCTGGACTCTGTCGAAATTTTGAAAAAATGAAGGGAAATTTTTTGCGAGCTAGCCGGTCGTGCGAGGTATCGATAGATCGGGCTCGGCGCGGGCTAGCCGAATATGCAATAAAATTTTTTATAACAAGAGCAAAAATTTTGAGTTAAGGCCGAAAAAACCAGTTTTTTAAGTGAAAATTAGTGTTTTTCACCCCCACTCCGGAACCAGGGCCACGGAAAGCGGTTCTGGTCACTGGAATATTTGAGGGCGGTGGCTGAGACTATTTTAAATTTGAAACGGTGAATTTAGATTAAAAACTGGCGAAGTTATTTAATTAAATGTGCTGAAATTTTGAAAAAAAATGGCTAAAAATGCAGAATACGGGTAAGGGTTGAAAAATAGGGGTTGCGATTAGTGTCAAATGATAGGCGTCCGCCTTTTTAGGTCTATTGAGCTGAAAACAGCTTCAAAATCGCACTTATAGTTAAAAAGATATCGATACTTTTCTAAAAATCCTTGTCCGGTATATCAATTTCTGGACTCTGTCGAAATTTTGAAAAAATGAAGGGAAATTTTTTGCGAGCTATCCGGTCGTGCGAGGTATCGATAGATCGGGCTCGGCGCGGGCTAGACGAATATGCAATAAAATTTTTTATAACAAGAGCAAAAATTTTGAGTTATGGCCGAAAAACCAGTTTTTTAAGTGAAATTTAGTGTTTTTCACCCCCACTCCGGAACCAGGGCCACGGAAAGCGGTTCTGGTCACTGGAATAATTGAGGGCGGTGGCTGAGACTATTTTAAATTTGAAACGGTGAATTTAGAATTAAAAACTGGCGAAGTTATTTAATTAAATGTGCTGAAATTTTGAAAAAAATGGAAAAAATGCAGAATACGGGTAAGGGTTGAAATTTAGGGGTTGCGATTTGTGTCAAATGATAGGCGTCCGCCTTTTTAGGTCTATTGAGCTGAAAACAGCTTCAAAATCGCACTTATAGTTAAAGAGATATCGATACTTTTCTAAAAATCCTTGTCCGGTATATCAATTTCTGGACTCTGTCGAAATTTTGAAAAAATGAAGGGAAATTTTTTGCGAGCTATCCGGTCGTGCGAGGTATCGCTAGATCGGGCTCGGCGCGGGCTAGCCGAATATGCAATAAAATTTTTTATAACAAGAGCAAAAATTTTGAGTTAAGGCCTAAAAACCAGTTTTTTAAGTGAAAATTAGTGTTTTTCACCCCCACTCCGGAACCAGGGCCACGGAAAGCGGTTCTGGTCACTGGAATAATTGAGGGCGGTGGCTGAGACTATTTTAAATTTGAAACGGTGAATTTAGATTAAAAACTGGCGAAGTTATTTAATTAAATGTGCTGAAATTTTGAAAAAAATGGAAAAAATGCAGAATACGGGTAAGGGTTGAAATTTAGGGGTTGCGATTTGTGTCAAATGATAGGCGTCCGCCTTTTTAGGTCTATTGAGCTGAAAACAGCTTCAAAATCGCACTTATAGTTAAAGAGATATCGATACTTTTCTAAAAATCCTTGTCCGGTATATCAATTTCTGGACTCTGTCGAAATTTTGAAAAAATGAAGGGAAATTTTTTGCGAGCTATCCGGTCGTGCGAGGTATCGCTAGATCGGGCTCGGCGCGGGCTAGCCGAATATGCAATAAAATTTTTTATAACAAGAGCAAAAATTTTGAGTTATGGCCGAAAAACCAGTTTTTTAAGTGAAATTTAGTGTTTTTCACCCCCACTCCGGAACCAGGGCCACGGAAAGCGGTTCTGGTCACTGGAATAATTGAGGGCGGTGGCTGAGACTATTTTAAATTTGAAACGGTGAATTTAGATTAAAAACTGGCGAAGTTATTTAATTAAATGTGCTGAAATTTTGAAAAAAATGGAAAAAATGCAGAATACGGGTAAGGGTTGAAATTTAGGGGTTGCGATTTGTGTCAAATGATAGGCGTCCGCCTTTTTAGGTCTATTGAGCTGAAAACAGCTTCAAAATCGCACTTATAGTTAAAAAGATATCGATACTTTTCTAAAAAACCTTATCCAGTATATCAATTTTGGACTCTAGACGGAATTTTGAAAAAATTGAGGAAAATTTTTTGCGAGCTAGCCGGTCGTGCGAGGTATCGATAGATCGGGCTCGGCGCGGGCTAGACGAATATGCAATAAAATTTTTTATGACAAGAGACAAAATTTTGAGTTATGGCCGAAAAACCAGTTTTTTCAGTGAAATTAGTGTTTTTCCACCCCCACTCCGGAACTAGGGCCACGGAAAGCGGTTCTGGTCACTGGAATAATTGAGGGCGGTGGCTGAGACTATTTTAAATTTTAAACGGTGAATTTAGATTAAAAACTGGCGAAGTTATAGAATTAAATGTGCTGAAATTTTGAAAAAAAATGGCTAAAATGCAGAATACGGGTAAGGGTTGAAATTTAGGGGTTGCGATTTGTGTCAAATGATAGGCGTCCGCCTTTTTAGGTCTATTGAGCTGAAAACAGCTTCAAAATCGCACTTATAGTTACAAAGATATCGATACTTTTCTAAAAATCCTTATCCAGGTATATCAATTTTGGACATAGACGGAATTTTGAAAAAATTGAGGAAAATTTTTTGCGAGCTAGCCGGTCGTGCGAGGTTATCGATAGATCGGGCTCGGCGCGGGCTAGACGAATATGCAATAAAATTTTTTATGACAAGAGACAAAAATTTTGAGTTATGGCCGAAAAACCAGTTTTTTTTTCAGTGAAATTTAGTGTTTCCACCCCCACTCCGGAACTAGGCCACGGAAAGCGGTCCTGGTCACTGGAATATTTGAGGGCGGTGGGCTGAGACTATTTTAAATTTGAAACGGTGAGGTTAGGTTAAAAACTGGCGAAGTTATAGAATTTAGGTTAAAAACTGGCGAAGTTATTTATTGAATTAAATGTGCTTAAATTTTGAAAAAAATGGTTAAAAATGCAGAATACGGGTAAGGGTTGAAATTTAGGGGTTAGCGATTTGTGTCAAATGATAGGCGTTAGGCCTTTTTAGGTCTATTGAGCTGAAAACAGCTTCAAAATCGCACTTAGGTTAGGTTAGGTTAGGTTAGGTTAGGCTTAGGTTAGGGTAGGTTAGGTTGAGGTTAGGTTAGGTTAGGTTAGGTAGGCGTCCGCCTTTTTAGGTTAGGTTAGGTTAGCACTTATAGTTAGGTTCGATGGGTTAGGTTAGGTTAGGTTAGGTTAGGTTAGGTTAGGTTAGGTTAGGTTAGGTTAGGTTAGGTTATAGGTTAGGTTAGGTTAGGTTAGGTTAGGTTAGGTTAGGTTAGGTTAGGTTAGGTTAGGTTAGGTTAGGTTAGGTTAGGTTAGGTTAGGTGGTTAGGTTAGGTTAGGTTAGGTTAGGTTTAGGTTAGGTTAGGTTAGGTTAGGTTAGGTTAGGTTAGGTTAGGTTAGGTTAGGGTTAGGTTAGGTTAGGTTAGGGTAGGTTAGGTTAGGTTAGGTTAGGTTAGGGTGGTTAGTTAGGTTAGGTTAGGTTAGGTTAAGGTTAGGTTAGGTTAGGTTAGGTTAGTTTAGGTTAGGTTAGGTAGGTTAGGTTAGGTTAGGTTAGGTTAGGTTAGGTTAGGTTAGGTTAGGTTAGGTTAGGTTAGGTTAGGTTAGGTTAGGGTAGGTTAGGTTAGGTTAGGTAGGTTAGGTTAGGTTAGTTAGTTAGGTTAGGTTAGGTTAGGTTAGAGGTTAGGTTAGGTTAGGTAGGTTAGGTTAGGTTAGGTTAGGTTAGGTTAGGTTAGGTTAGGTTAGGTTAGGTTAGGTTAGGTTAGGTTAGGTTAGGTTAGGTTAGGTTAGGGTAGGTTAGGTTAGGTTAGGTTAGGTTAGGTTAGGGAGGTAGGTTAGGTTAGGTTAGGTTAGTTAGGTTAGGTTAGGTTGGTTAGGTTAGGTTAGGTTAGGTTAGGTTAGGTTTAGGTTTAGGTTAGGTTAGGTTAGGTTAGGTTAGGTTAGGTTAGGTTAGGTAGGTTAGGTTAGGTAGGTTAGGTTAGGTTAGTTAGGTTAGGTTAGGTTAGGTTAGGTTAGGTTAGGTTAGGTTAGGTTAGGTTAGGTTAGTTAGGTTAGGTTAGGTTAGGTTAGGTTAGGTTAGGTTAGGTTAGGTTAGGTTAGGTTAGGTTAGGTTAGGTTAGGTTAGGTTAGGTTAGGTTAGGTTAGGTTAGGTTAGGTTAGGTTAGGTTAGGTTAGGTTTTAGGTTAGGTTAGGTAGGGTTAGGTTAGGTTAGGTTAGGTTAGGTTAGGTTAGGTTAGGTTAGGTTAGGTTAGGTTAGGTTAGGTTAGGTTAGGTTAGGTTAGGTTAGGTTAGGTTAGGTTAGGTTAGGTTAGGTTAGGGTTAGGTTAGGTTAGGTTAGGTTAAGGTTAGGTTAGGTTAGGTTAGGTTAGGTTAGGTTAAAGGGGTTAGGGTAGGGTAGGTTAGGTTAGGTTAGGTTAGGTTAGAGTTAGGTTAGGTTAGGTAGGTTAGGTTAGGTTAGGTTTAGGTTAGGTTATCGGTTCGCGCTTTAGGTTAGGTTTCTGTCGTTCGGTTAGGTTC
>JAQSVV010000211.1:0-246223 GCA_036375495.1 Agrotis segetum | reverse complement strand
ATGTACTACAACAATAAATAAATAAATATTCCACAACTATCACACAACGCCATCTAGTCCCAAGCTAAGTAGAGCTTGTGTTATGGGTACTAGACAACTGATATAGATACTTATATATTTCTAAATACATACATATTATAGATAAATTACACCCAGACACAGAACAAATGATCGTGCTCATCACACAAACATTTGTCCTGGGTGGGAATCGAACCCACGACCTCCGGCATAGTAGTCAGGGTCACTAACCACTACACCAACAGGCCAGTCAATGTTCTTTGTGAAGAAGCTCATACGTAGGTCCTATTGTAAGGTTTTGTTTTGGGGGAGGGCTATTGTCCAGCAGTGGACGTCTTACGGCTGATATACCTATCTATGATAATGACAATCCTATAAGCTGTCGTATAGGCTACCAAAGTCGTACTGTATCGGAGACTTGGGTCACCTAGTGTAGTAGTGAAGAGGCATAAGATCAATTTATGCGTTCGGAAATATGGACGCAGGAAGTGAGTTAACGCTGAATGCAAATTCTTATAATTTTTAAACGACTTCAAAAAGGAGGCTATCAATTCGACGGTATGTTTTTTTTGTGTGTATGTTACGCGGTTCCTCCGCCAATCATGGACGCATTTTCAAAATTCTTTTTTTTATTCAAAAGGAGATACTTCAGAGGTGATCTACAGTCACCAAGTCATAATCTGATGATTAGATCCTGGAGAAATCGAGGGCAACCCTCAAATTTTATTGGCCCTCACATCGTTTTTCGCAAATTTTATGAAGTAATTTCAGTACTTGCGTATAGTAATCATCATCTCATGTAACTGAGCTGATGATGAAAGGTACAACTCCTTAACAGTAAGGAGTAGGCATCGTCTGATTTAATTTGTATTCGCATATTTCTGGAACTACAAGTCCAATTTAAGTAATTATTTTTTGTTGTACTAGGTAAGTATCGTTCAAATTAGGAAATATTGCAAGTTTTATCAAAATCGGTTCAGTAGTTTTCGAGATAGGGAATGAATGAAATTACCGGTGTTACGGATTACAAAATTCTTGTGGACGTGTAAGAGAATGATTTAATTGCCAAGAATTCGGGTTGAATATTTAAACTAAAAAGAGTAAAATAAAAAAAAAATAACAAAAAAGTAACCGCCTTCAAAATTAACCACAAAAAAAAGGTAAAATAACCTACAAATAACTTATGTGGCAAAAAAGACAATGAAATAAAAATAAACAAAGGCACTGACTTCCGAAAGAAAAGTTATTTAGGTAGGTAGGTGCTATTGACCTGGTTTGTGGTTTTTTTTGAAGGCGGTTACATTTTTTTTATAAAGCTTTTTGTGAAGTTGTCATGCATATTTTAATTTGAATAAAATGTATTAATGAACGATACGACTGCTATTTCTGTTTTTAAGTTTTTTCAGTCACTTTAGTGACGTAAATTCGTTGTACATAATACACATTAATATTCAGCAACTAAAAGTCACAAATCGCAGTAACTTGTTATTGGAGCCTCTGACGTGTTTGAAGACTTATTTTGAACTTAAAAGCGCATAACCAGAAAGTTGGCAACGTTGCTAATAGCTGTCAAACATTTACAAGTTTTAATTTATTTGGCAATGTATGTTACTTAAGAAATATGGCTCTGTGGTGCACTAAAAAAATGATACAGGAATGCAATCAAAATACTGAATTTGATGTAATAACCGTTTCAGGTGTATAAAAGGCATTTGGAAAGTTTCCAAATGCTTTTTTTACGCTTAAAAATATATATTCGGTGTTCCGATATTAATTATTGCATTCTCTAATAACTATGTATAACCGTAAAAATAAATTTCCGAGATAACTTTTGTTATCTCGGAAAAAAGACGTCGATAAATACACCAACGTCTTTAGTTCCATTGTCTACCCATTATGGAATTACTCGAGGCGAAAACTTGAATAAAAAGCATCTGGGTGCAACACAGATAATCTCTGAATTAGCAGATGATCTTAAAAGCTACGCAAATTACTTTCGTATGGGTAAAAATCATTTTAATTTCAAATACCACACGTCCACTCAGCGCAGGTGCTGTCGCGACACTAGTTTCGCGTCGTATTTACATGATGAAATTAGTTGCAAGAATTTAGTTTCACAAAAAATGTGCGCATAGCACGAAACTAATTCAGTGTCATGAAAGAAAAGCCGAATTTACATTACGAATAGTTTCGCATCATGATGAAAGTAGTTGCATGAAATTACTTTCACAAAAAATATGCGCATAGCACGAAATTAATTCAGTGTCACGAAAGTAATGCATGCATTGTAAAACTGAATGTTTACACGTGAAATTACTGGTGAAATCAGTGTCATGAAACTAATTTCATGCAACTAGTTTCGTAATGTAAATCCGGCTTAATATTTTAAGGTGCGTGTTTCGCCTTAAGTCAAAAGTAACAATGTGTTCATTAAGTAAATCGTGACATTTGAACCTTTAAACAAACAAAGTCATTAAAAGGAGGTGTTAATTTTTCGGCCCAACCATGTACCGAGGTACAAATTATTATTAAAATCCCTTCCAATAATTAGTATTTTTAGCAGTATTTAAAATCCTTCAATACTAGATAGAAAAAGAAATAAAAGTATATGAAAAAACACTACTTCGCAACGGGACTGCGTTCAAAGAAACGTTTATGACAGCTTCAATCTGTTTCATCTGTCAAAATCACGTCAAAATATGACATCGATGTTTCATTATTTGACAGCTTTTTGACAGTAATGAATATCAACAACAATAGAAAAAAACTATCGAACTAGGTCGGGAACCCTGGCTTTTGGCCGGCAGATAACCAAACGCAAAAAATAATACGAAATGTGAAATAAATGCATTTTTTAAAGTTCTTATTCCCATGATTATTCACAAAATATGTGTACTAGTAATTATAACTTATTTGAAATACATAAATAAATTCTGTAAAGTACATTTTTGGGTTTTCACACGTTTATAAATGAAGTAACGAAACGCATCATGTCGGAGACGTATGACATTGCTAGATTGAAAATCAATTCTTGGGTTGCAAGTTTTAACATTTTGGATCGACAATTTCATATGGTACAAATGCCCAAATAAATACAACATATTTTTTTTCAAAATCTACGATATTTTTCCTATAATTTCGTATTTTTGTCCTTGAGGTACACGGCTTGGCCTTAAATGTAGGGAACAAATTAACACCTCCTTTATGACTGTATACGAAATCAGAAATCAGTTCATTTGTTGAAAGCAAAAGGTCGCGTTTGGAAGTTAAATTTTAGTTTTGTACTTATTAAGACACTGGATTTGCTGAATTTCTGAACAAACAAACTAAAAGTGAGTTTTTTTTTTTCTAATAAAATAACGTTGGTGAGTTTCATCATCATCATCATCATCAGCCGGAAGACGTCCACTGCTGAAGATAGGCCTCCCTATTAGACCGCCACGCCGAACGACAATCCGCTACTTGCATCAATCGGCTGCCCGCGACCCTCACGATATCGTCGGTCCACCTAGTGGGAGGCCTACGCTGCGTCTTCCGGTCCGTTGTCGCCATTCGAGAACTTTTCTTCCCCATCGGTTGTCAATAATTCTACGAGCGATATGGCCTGCCCATTGCTATTTCAACTTGCAAATAAGAGCTATGTGGGTGACTCTGGTTCTTCGCCGAATATCCATGTTCCGGATTTTATCCCGCATAGAAACTCCGAGCATAGCTCTTTCCATTGCTCGTTGAGTGACTCTTAGTCTCTCTAAAAGGCCAGCAGTCAAAGTCCAAGTTTCAGAGCCATATGTCATCATTGGCAATACACACTGGTTAAACACCCTTGTCTTGAGACACTCTGGGATTCTCGATGAGAAGAGCTTGAGGTGAGCTTGCCAAATCTGATATGTGCGTTTTATGATTTTCATTTCGGTAGATTATTTTAATTTTATTGTCTTTACAAAGGATTTTTCAAACGTTTCAAGTATTTTTAGTGTCAGACCGTCTTGCAACAACAAATTAAACACGCATTGAATACTTGTCTAAAAAAATTTACAACGTCAAAACAACATTAATTCTCCTTGATAATTATAAATAAGGGTCGTTTTGCAGTTACACTTTTTACAACAAAAAAGTAAACACGTTTTGTAAGGCAATATTTATTAATCTGTAATATTATTTTTCAAATGAATGTTTTTGTCAGCAATGATCAATAAAAAATGCCATCTAGCGAAACGAAGAATTCAGAAATCCACATAATCAGCCTTGGCAAGCACACCGATGAAATCAATTCAGTTATGTTTTCAAATTAATTTAATAAACTAAAAAAAAGTTAGTGTTTTCAATATTAACGTATTTGGCCGAACATCTTAGAGCCTATGCACACGTTTTTTAAACGCGCCGGTGCAGCGCGTTTTAGAAACGCGCGTCGAGGGCGCGTTTTCATCAGAGCAGTTTGTTGTCGTTTTTAGGGTTCCGTAGTCAACAAGGAACCCTTATAGTTTCGCCATGTCCGTCCGTCCGTCTGTCCGCAGTTTAGCTCAGAGACGCACAGTACTAGAGAGCTGTAATTTGGTGTAAATATACGGATTTGTTGTGCCGAAAAAGTGGTAAAATAAAATCTCGTAAAATATTTTTTTTTAGGGTACCTCCAGTACTTACACGTAAAGTGAGGATTTTTTTTTCTCGCGTACCCCTTAGTGTGGGGTATCATTAAATAGGCCTTTAAAAAATAATGATAGTTTCCATTTACAATTTTTTGATAAAAAAATTCGTTTGTGAAATATTAAGCTTTAAAGTGCTAAATTTTGTTCGATTCGAGTGTCCCCCCCCTCTACCAGCTAAACGGTTATGTTTGGGGGTGTGAAAAAATTCACAATAGTAGTATATATAACGAAGTTTAAAAGAAAATTATCATGACTAAGAAGGCTTTACAACTTTACGAGTAATAGTCGACCAACTTATAAAATGTACTTGGATTCATATTTTCTTAAACAAAATGTATCGGAGAGAACTGCAAATGTAAGTTTGTCAACTTTATTTTACAGCTTTTATAGGTATGTTTTTTGGGGATATGTAGGTTTTTATCGTCAAATATTTTTAACTAAATTCAAAAAAAGGAGGAGGTTCTAAATTCGTCGTAATCTTTTTTCTTATGCATTTTCCCCGATTTCTCAAAGACTCCTGGACCGATTTTGAAAATACTTCTTTTTAAAATTAAATTCAGCGAATCAGTTTAGTTAGTTCGCATAAGTATTTTGATGGGCAACTACGGAACCCTACACTGTGCGTGGCCCGACACGCACTTGGCCGATTTTTTTTTTTAGGCTGCATCTGACTTGCGTGCGTATCGCAACAAACGCGCACTGCCGCGTTTTATAAACGTGTTGTGTATAGGTTGAAGTACTTGAATTACACGTGAATTGTGTGAAATACGAAATAAAAACAAAGCTACCGTAAAAAAATATTTTTTAGGTTATTAAAAAAAATGTGATTGTTTTAGAAAAAGTTCGGTTTGTTTTTTTTTTAAGTTTTTTACGGGTCGTAACATTTGTTAATAGGCATCAGTTTTTGTAGACAAATTGGTACAAAAGAAAAAAAAATATCAATCCGCATTAATACTTTGCAATGACGGACTTTTTTGTTCATGTTCATGGACCTAAAAAAAAAGGCGGACGGAACTTCACTAAGAAACGATTGAAGCACCAAAATGGCGACCGTGTTTATATGTGTGAGTTTGTATAGGGATGCCAGATGAAGGAAAAAATTACCCATTTTTAAACAATATTTAATTAAGATCTCCCTTGAACTTAAGTTTAATTACATTTTTTTTGTGACAGATACCTATTTTTAAAATAAAGGTAAAATAATTTAAGCACATTGGATATAAAATATTTACAACTCGTTTAATATTAATAAAGTTTTACAATCCCTTTTGGTTATTCAAATTTTTGTAGACTTGTCTTTTGCTATTGACACATCTAGAAATCCCTTCTAATTTACTTAAATGGTGAAAACGAATGTTTAAGTATTTTTCGCCTATAAATATTTAATTAAAGCTATTTTATGTTTCATTCCTACACGTCTACATTCCTATTCCATGTCTACACTCCCTTATTATTTTTATATAATCATTTTTCCATGCATCATTTGCCGTGGGGAAACTTGTAAAAAAAAAATATTTAACGAAAAACAAAAAACCCGACTGCTTTAAAAAAAAACTAAAAAGAAAGAAACAAGCCCAGTAGTTAAGAATTCACTCATTCACACTCACAGTCGGGGCCCATTCAAATTATACCAATCAAATCTTCCCAACGGGCCCCGACTGTTAGTGTGAATGAGTGAATTCTTAACTACTGGGCCTGTTTCTTTCTTTTTAGTTTTTTTTTAAGCAGTCGGGTTTTTTGTTTTTCGTTAAATATTTTTTTATTTCATACTTTTTAGTTACTATTCAGAAATTATTGTTTTGCTAAACAACTTTAAATCGTTATATTTCTTAAACTATTATTTAAAATGAAAAATGATAGAGGGAACCTAAAGATGATTTTAAAATACCTATTCAACGATACCCCACATGACATAGTTCATCGACATTTTTTTTTTTCATTTTGACAATATGGCGTCTGGTTGTCGCTGTGGTGAATTTTGATTACTGTCATGTCTTTAGTGACACTCGCAAGGTCAAGACGAATCGATTAACGTAAAAATTATCAAAATCGGCCAACGCATTTGGTCTCTAGAACGCCACATAGAAACAAACATACATACATACATACATACATTTTTTTTTTTTTTTTTTTTTTTTTTTTTTTTAGCGTGGTAAAATCATCAAATGAGTCCTCCAACCCCGGGCAGGGCGGGAGGGACTGTCAGACTTCTACTGACTAAAATCCACGGTGTCCTTCATAGCCTGTTACGTTCCGGGGTTACGGTTAGGGAATAATCCCGCGACCCCGGCAGGCTTTGGCCCTCTGAGAGGGGGGCCCCGTCATTATGCTGACGCTCTTTGAGGCGCGCGTGGGACACAACGCGCCGTCGACCCGGGCATGGTCCTTGGTCGGGCAGCGAGTTGCCCTTTACTCGCTGCCCGCATGCCCGCGCCTACGGTGGCCGGAGATCGTCGCGCGACGTCCGTCGCCGTGGGCGTCCTACACCGCGGTTGGGGCGGAGGGAGGACTCTGTCCTCTCTCGCTCGCGGCGCGCCTCCTCCTTCGCGAGCATTACTGCTTCGCAGAAGGAGGCGACCGCTTCCCACTCCGTCTCGCCCCGCAGCATGGCCGAAACCAATGCCGGGCGCGAGAGGTCTCCGCCTATCGCAGCCGTGAGGACACGTCGGTGCACTGCCCAAGCTGGGCAGTCCTGCACCGTATGCTCCACCGTGTCCTCCGGGCGATCTTCGCAGTGATGACACCCAGACGTTTCCTCCTTCCGCATTAGACACAGGTACCTCCCGAAGCACCCGTGCCCGGTGAGGACCTGCGTCAGGCGGAAGGTAAGGACGCCATGACTTCTCTCCAACCACTCCTCAAAGAGGGGTCTTACCGCCGCAATTGCGGCGTGCCCGGCCGTCGGTCGCGACAGTCGTTCCTTCCATACTGCCCTGAGATCGCGCCGGAGGTCTTCGCGCCGCGCCTCGACTTCGCGAGGCAGCGGGCTTACGCCCCGGCGCTGCGCCTCCACGCGCCACTCATAGACGCGCTGGAGGGCAGTCGCCTCCAGATCCCAAGGCAGCAATCCGGCAAGCAGGTTGGCCGATTCGCCGGCAATCGTGCGGTATCCCCGGATCATTCGGATAGCCATGACCCTCTGGCATGCGACCAGCTTCTGTGGTCGCGTCCGGATGCTCAGGGCCCACACAGGGGCCCCGTAGAGGGCCATGGACCGCACGACACCAGCGTACAGCCTACGGCAGGAAGCGTTTGGCCCGCTGAGATTGGGCAGCAGTCGCCTGAGGGCGGCCGCTGCACGGTTCAGCCTTGGGGCCAAACTCAGGAAATGCTCCCTGAAGTTCCACCGGCTGTCGAGGACGAGTCCCAGGTACTTCATCGTCCCCTGTACGCCGATTGGAACTCCTTCCACCGTAATGCTGTAACTCGACGGTGGCGCGTTACGGCGGCCATGAAAACACATGGCCTCCGTCTTGTGCAGCGCCACCTCGAGTCCCAACCGCCGGATCCTCTCGACGACTGTCGCGACCGCTTCCGTCGCCACGTCGGCCGCCGCCTGGTGCGACTCTCCCTGTGCAAGGACGAGCGTGTCGTCAGCGTAACAAATTACGCTGACGCCGTCAGGGAGGTCGCTGCGCAGCACCCAGTCGTATCCGATGTTCCACAAGGGCGGTCCCAGGACCGAACCCTGTGGAACACCGCACGACATCTCTCGCCGGTTCCACTCTCCCCGGTGACCGGGGTAGATGACGGCTCTGTCCGTCAGGTAGTCCTCGACTATTCGGCGGAGGTAGGTCGGCACCCGGTGATACCGGAGTGCCTCCCTGATGCAACTCCAGGGCAGGGTGTTGAAGGCATTGGTGATGTCCAAAGACACCGCCAAGACGACCCTGCCCCGGGCTACTGCATCCCCCGTCGTGAGGGCTCTCAAGCGCATAATTGCGTCCACCGTCGAGCGCCCCCTGCGGAAGCCGAACTGGCTCTCCGACAGGTTCGGACCCACTCGATTCAGGTGCCCGGCGAGGCGGTCTGCAATAACTCTCTCAAAGAGCTTGCCCACCTCGTCGAGCAGCACGATGGGCCGGAATGCGGACGGAGAGTCCGCAGGGCGCCCGGACTTCTGGATCAGGACCAGTTTCCCCGTCTTCCAACGAAGCGGGAACCGGCCCCTCTCCAGGCACGCGCTTAAGAGCCCCCCCAGTCGAGGCCCGAGAGTCCCGAAGGCCAGGACCCAGGCTTTTCCTGGCAGGCCGTCGGGTCCTGGGGCGGTATTTTTGGCTTTGAGCCGTTGTACCGCCACTCTCAGGTCTACCTCGGTCACCTCTGGAGCGTCGTAGACGTCGTCGTCGCTGTGATCCGCGTTTGCGTCAGCTTCCTCCTCAGATTCCGTCGGAGACGGAGCCATGGGCGGGGGAGCATACTCCTCCCCTCGCGAAGGGAACAGGGCGCTCACCACGTCCTCCACGAACTGAGGCCGGAGACTCTGCGTCAACGGGGGAGCCCAGGGGCGGAGCTTTTCTCGCACCCACTTGTAGGGGCGGCCCCATGGGTCCCCGTCCAGAGTCCCCAGCATCTCCTCGCGGGCCAATTCCTTGGCCCGCCAGATCGCGTCGCGGAGGGCGGTCTTCGCTGCCCTGTAGCCCTCGTGCAGCTCCGCCTCTACAGTCGCCGCATCCGGAGGTCGGGTGCGGCGCCTGCGGAATCTGGAGTACCGGCGGCGCGCAGCAACGCACGCTTCGCGCAGCGCTGCCAACTCGCTTGACCACCAGTACAGCTGACGCCGGGCGCGTCCTTGCCGGACCCGGGGCATGGCCACGTCACAGATCTCCGACATGGCCTCCCGGAACCACTCAGCCTCGTCGTCTACGTCGGCAGGCCTGTCCGGTGGTGACACCCAGGCCTGCACGATCGAGGCTTCCAGGAATAGCTCCCGGTCCAGCTGCTTCAGCGCCCATCGCGGACCACTTAGGTTCCGTCCACTTGGGACCGGCGCGTCTGAGGTCTGGGTGGAGACGTCGAACCGGATATACCGGTGGTCGGAATAGGTCTCCACCTCCTCCACAACACGCCAGTCGGTGACGCGCGGTGACAGGGCGGCGCTGGCAAACGTTACGTCTACCACCGACTCGCCCGTCCACCGCACGCACGTGGGGACGGAACCCCGGTTCTCGATCACTAGGCCATACGCACTGACCCAGCGCTCGAGCCTCCTGCCCCGATAGCAGTCCGTGCTCCGGGAACCCCAAGCCGGACTTTTGGCGTTGAAGTCCCCCAGGACGAGCGCGGGGAGGGAACCGAGGGCGACGACGACGTCTCCCAGCTCCTCTAGGGAGTCTTGGAACTCGGCGATAGATCGGTTCGGGGAGAAGTAAACGCCTACCACGGCGATCTCCCCGAACCGGGCTGCGACAATCCCGTGCCCTCTCTCGACACGATCGAGGGGCGGGGTACCGGCGGCGGCCGACGAAATTAGGGTCACCGAGCCGTCCAGGTCCGCTACCCAGTCATTCCTGGGCAGGACAAAATACGGCTCGGCGACCACGGCGACGTTGATCAACCACTGCGCCATGCTCTGGAGCAAAAGATCCTGAGCAGCGGCGCAGTGGTTGATGTTCGCCTGGAGGAAGCGCAATGGAGACATTAATCTGAATCCATTGCGTCCTCTTCCAGGGCCCTCCTCGAGGGCGTGGCCACGGCGGCGGCGGCGGCGGCGGCGGGAGCGGCGGCAGCGGCGGCGGGAGTGGCGGTGACGGCGGCGGCAGAGGGCTTACCTCTGCCCCTGGCCTTGGTGGGTGGGGCGCAGGCCCTGCCCCCAGCCCGGTGATCGGCCGGCTTGCCAGCCGCCGCACATGCGAAGCAGTGCGGCGGGGCAGAGCACGAGCCGGCCTTGTGACCGGGCTGGCCGCAGCGGAAGCACCTGTCGCTGCGGTCTACCTCCGAGGTGCACACGCACGCCGCGTGGTTGCCCACTTGGCAGCGGAAGCACCTCATCGGTCTGGGCTCCAGGACCTTTACCTGGGCAGCCACCCAACCAACCAGGAGCCTTCGGCCCTCTTGTAGCTTCTTGGCCGCCGACACGGGGCAGCTGACCGTAACGGTCTGCAACCCCGCGAAGCCAGGACGGAGGGCGCCCACCCTCACCTGATCGGGAGGGCAACCCCCAGTCCTGGCCACGGCAGCCACTACATCCTCCGCCGTCACAGAGTCGTCCAGACCCAATATGCGCACGTCTGCGCGCTTGGTGGGCCTGGACACTCGGGCCTCCTCCGCGTTTAAGGACGCTCTGAGCCTTTCGGCTAGAGCGTCAGCGGTAGGGCCACTGGCTGCACCCGGGAGCTCCAGCATCCGAGCCCCCGTTGCGGTGACCCGCAGTCGGAGGCCCCCGGCGATGCCGAGCTCCGCGAGGTTCACCGCCTCCCGCGCCTTGGCTAGCACGTCACGGTATGACACGCCCCTCTTAGCCGCGTCCGGCTGCAGTGTAATCACTACAGCCGCGGTCTTAGGGGCGCGCAATCGCGCCGCAACGTCGCGCTCTTTTTTGCGCCGCCGTCTCTCCCTCCGCCTCGAGGACCTGGCCTTATTGGCAGCCTTCCTCTTCTCCCCGGCCACTTGCCAGTCAGCGCTGGCCGGGGGAGTCTTTGGAGGAGGCTGGGCTGGGTTGGCCTGGGCCTGGGCGCCCTTCTTTTTAGAAGCCGACCGTGCCGGCCCCGCAGGTGTCGGGGTCGAGGTCGGCTTGGACGGACCCGGCGTCGCCTGACTAGGCTTTGCCGCGGCCGTCTTTGAAGGGGCCGTCTTTGGAGGGGCCGTCTTCGCCGTGGCCGTCTTTGCCGTGGCCGTCTTCGCCGGGGGTGCCTTGGTTGGGGGCGGCTTCGACGCGGCCACCGCCGCGTACGAGGACGCCGCCAGCGGGGGTCGCAGCACGCGGCTCTCCAATACGGAGAACCGCTGCTGGAAGGCGGCCAGCTCCTGTCGCACCAGAGTCAGCACTGCGTTCTCCTCTGGTGCGGGCCGGCCTTTCTCCTTACCATTCCCCCCACTCCCCGCCTTGGCACTCCCTGTCGGCGCCTCTCGACGGCCAGCCGCCCGAAGGCCAGCCAGGTCTGACCTGAGGGCGGCGTTCTCCCTCTGGAGCTTCGTCATGGCGGCAGTCAAGCGGGTGACTTCCGACCGCAGTTCGGACATATCGTCCCTTGCAGCCGGAGCCCCGCCGTGAATCCGCGTGGCCGCCATGATTAAGGCCGTGGCTTCGCCGATCGCACCCTCCTTACTGCTCCTCTTTCGCTTCAGGGCGACGGTGCGTATTGCGGCTTCCACAGCCTCTGCCAGTTTGGCCTCGTTCGAGGCCAAACCCGTGTTGGGCTCTCCAGAGGGGGGCCCCCTTCCCGAGGACTTGCCTCGGCCTTTACCCCGCACACTCGTGGGGATCTTACGGGCCGAGACAAACCCTTCTTCTGACGACGAGATGTCTTCGCGGGGGCGCTTCAGGAACTCCGACCTCCTGTTTGCGCCCCCCTCGTCGCTCCTTGCTGCGCTTCCGGAGACTATGCTCCGGAAGCTCACGGCGTCTGATGCCGAGTCGGACTCCGACTCAAGCACCATCACACCCTTCCTCCCCTTCCTCGGAGCGGCACTCTGTGCCCGCTCGGTGTTCGGTGCCGGTGAGTCGGACGTACTGGACAAGTCCAGTGACTCCTCCTCACGGGCACGTGAGCCTCCCTGGCTCAATGCGGCGACTGCCGGAGCAAAAACAGGGTAAAAGTCCTTTTTGTCCCCCCCAGAGTACGGTGGGACTGACCGGACGGATCCGGTGCGGGATTCTCCAGCTGCGGAGCAGCTGGTACCCGCCTGGGGTAATTCATCTTTAAAAAACTTTTCCATGTTTATATTCACTTTTTTAAAGAGGTGAGTTCCTCTGTAACCTATCCCCGAATTTCCCTCCCCGGCTCACTTCACGGTTACGTCTATAGACTAGACGCGTACCGGAAGTGAGCATTTCCCCCCCTGACCCAGTCTCAGACGACTGGGCCCGCGCCGCCTGAAAGCTCGAGCTAACTGCTCGATCCTCCAGGCGGCGCGCCTTTCCCCGGTGTATCCCTCTTAGTTTAAAAGCCCCACCACGACGACAACGTGGAGATACGACGGTGGGGACATACATACATACATAGACTGATAAACACTGCGCGACGCAAAGGAGGGTACTCCTTTGCGTCGCGCAGTCGGGTAAAAATACAGAAGAATACAATAACGATAAATAGTAACAAAATATAAATCTCCCAATTTTAAAATAATTTGAACCTTGAAATAGTTGCAACACTGATTGATTTCGAGATGTTTATAAAATTTATTGACGTAAAATCGAGAAATAAGCTACAAAATGACATGTTTAACTATGAAAAGTGATCCCCTGGCTTTTTTAATTGAACTACTATGGTTTAGACAACTTTTTGCAACACATGACGGCATACTTTGATTTTTATTAGACAAAATAACACCGTATGAAACCGTGAGTGTCGTTCGAAGCGTAATGGCCGACGGCTGACTTACTATGGTGTGAATGTGTGTGTGCCGGCTTGTATGGACAAGCGCACTGACTTACTATGGGTGCTTCAATTCTTTCTTAGTGAAGTTCCGTCCGGCTTTTTTTTTAGGTCCATGTTCATGTTCATTTAAAACACAACGTGTAACGTTAATAGCGCAAAACGTGTCGTGGGGTACCTAACTCAGCCCATATTACTGAAAAATGTTTGTTCTAAGACTTTTGAAAATTCGCAAAAAAAAATCTTACTGTTCAATTTCTCATTTTGTATGAAAAAGCAATTTGCGAATTTTCAAAAGTAAAAGTCAGGTTTTGCATTATTAACGTTACACGTTGTATAAATCGAATTAAGTCATGAATTTATTCATGCGTGATTTTCTAGTCACTCACTCACTCATTGTCATTATTGACGGTCACGGCTCGTTTTATTTAACAAAATTTACAAGTAAAAGCAGGCTTACACAATAGGTATAAGTTCACAAAAAAAAAACTGAAATAAGTACTTATAATTTTAGCAAGGGCACCTCGTTTAGGCGGAGACCTCTCGCGCCCGGCATTGGTTGCGGCCATGCTGCGGGGCGAGACGGAGTGGGAAGCGGTCAGCTCCTTCTGCGAGGCAGTAATGCTCGTTAAGGAGGAGGCGGGCCGCGAGCGAGAGAGGACAGCGTCCTCCCTCCGCCCCAGCCGCAGTGGTAGGCGCCCACGGCGACGGACGTCGCTTGATGATCTCCGGCCACCGTAGGCGCGGGCATGCGGGCAGCGAGTAAAGGGCAACTCGCTGCCCGACCAAGGACCATGCCCGGGTCGACGGCGCGTTGTGTCCCACGCGCGCCTCAAAGAGCGTCAGCATAATGACGGGGCCCCCCTCTCAGAGGGCCAAAGCCTGCCGGGGTCGCGGGATTATTCCCTTACCGTAACCCCGGAACATAACAGGCTATGAAGGACACCGTGGATTTTAGTCAGTAGAAGTCTGACAGTCCCTCCCGCCCTGCCCGGGGACGCTAAAAAAAAAAAAAAAAAAAAAAAGGGCACCTCGTTCCTACTTGTCGGGTGTCGGATCGGTTCATTAATCGGGTGTTGGCCAAATGGCTTAGCAGAATCCTGTGAAACGTCGAAAATACTGCAGCATTAATTTTGAAATAAATTTAAGGTAAAGTTGAGAAGTAATGTCAGGTCTTATGTTTGGTGAAAATATGATTCCATAAAATTTTCTCTATAGAAAAAAATCCCAAAGTTACCTCTAAATTGAACAATAAACCACTGGCAATCTTAAAATACTTAAAATTAGATCATGAAACTTTTTATAGTTACTGATCTAACTATAAAAAGGAAAAATCTAGTCACGTGTACCATCAAGTATCATTTGCCTGCCTTTTCCCAACTACATTGGGGTCGGCTTCCCTTCCAGTCGAACCAAATGCAGCTGAATATCAGTATTTTAAATGGAGCGACTGAGAGTGATGAGTATGAATGTTGATGGATGGAGAGGAAGAGGAAGGCCAAAGAAAATATGGTTGGATTGTCTAAGGAATGATATGAAAGAAAAAGGAGTAAATGATACTGTGACGACTGATAGGGGAGAATGGACGGAGAAAACGGGTTTCGACGACCACAAGTAAAATGGGATAAGGGCAGGAAGATGATGATGACATGAAGCGACTGCCTATTGGACGTCCACAACCCAGTAACGGGCAATACGATACCCCATGGTAAGACTAGTTGGCAAACTCAAGAGCTTCCGATTAATAGTAACGACTATCAAAGATCTACAAATGACAGCCGGGACCAACGGCTTTACTGTGCTTTCCGAGACACGGAGGAAACTCGCTATAGCAGATGGTCACCCATCCACAGAAAAACCTCGGCAAGCGCAGCTTAACCTAAAAGATCGGCCGGTGTGGCTGTACTTATTTAGCCACGAGCTTCTCACGTGTACATAGTATTAAGAACTGTGTTAATAATGTTCTCATAACTTCTTTACAGATTAAATAATAAAGTAAAAGTACTTTTAAAGAATCATGGGTTTTCTTGAAGAAAGAGATCTTTCGGAGGTACCAACAATACCGGAGTACTATAACGGAAAAACAATATTCATTACAGGAGGTTCAGGTAAAGTTTTTCAGGATCTATCTACTCTTCTTATGAAAGAAATAAACAAAGAAAATAAGTTTATTTGACAAGCCGCAACTCCCGTATTTCGAAGAGTTTTACCTTTGTAAATATTCATTAGGTGCGTCCACACAGAGTGAGCATCAGCCTCGCGAGGCTGCTTGCACACAGAGCAAGAAACCTCGCGAGGCAGTTTAATAGGACGCCTCTATTGTTTCTCGACCGAGGCATCCTACTAATATTATCAGGGTGAAATTTTATTAATGAGCAATATTTTAAACTTGGGCATTACTAACGATACTAATTAATTCTTTACTTTTCGTTCCGCAGGCGGTGTAATGTGCCTTATTTTGATACTTTAAGATTTTTGGGGGTTTATGATTTTTTTATTTTACTTTTAGTGCTTATTTGCAATAATAGTCCTTGCAATGCGAAATACTTCATTTTTAAAGGTGTCCATAGTTGCATTAATAATATTTTTGATTTACGATTGATAAGCCTTAATGCAATCAGCATCGTGAGTAGAGCCTTAGATTGAAATATTGCCCATGATTTGGATTACACCCTGTAAATGTGCAAGTTTGTGAGGATGTATGTATGTGTATGTACGTATGTGTGTAAAGGTGCGTACAGACTTTAATTATAACATAACATGTTACACATTTAACATTGTTATGTAACATGTTTCAGATGATGTGGACACAAAATGTTATATAAGATTGTGGATAGCACTGAAAAACGACAAACGACAACTGTTATATAACATTGTTATATAACATGTAACATTGTTACACTAATGTGTACGGTATTGTTTTATGTTGCAATGTTATATAACAATGTTACATGGTGTGGACGTGTTATATAACATTGTTAATGGTCTGTACGCACCTTTACTCTTTCAAGCAAAAACCACTCATCGGATTCGGCTAAAATTTGGTACACAGATAGTTTACAACCTGGATTAACACATAGGATAGTTTATTATCCCGATTTTATGTTCCCGAGGGATAATTTTCGAGTTGTTGCGGGTGAAGTCGCTGGTAATAGCTAGTGAAACAATATACGAACAAAACAAAAGCCAACACGGGATGGGTCGGGCGTGCGCTTGCCTCGGTTTGTAAAACAAACTATGTTTTTCAGGATTCATTGGCAAAGTCCTAATAGAGAAGCTGCTGTACTCCTGTAGTGGACTTGACAGGATATACTTGCTGATGAGAAACAAGAAAGGTGTCAAGTCCGAGGATAGGCTGGCTCAACTGTATGCTACACCTGTGAGTACTTTTTTTTTTAATAGTAAAATCGTCGAATGAGTTCTCCCGGGCAGGGCAGGAGGGAATAACAGACTTGTACTGACTAAAAGTCACGGTTAGCCGTAAGTAGTATGGAACACGACGTGCCGTCAAAGGTATGACATAGCGAGTAGCGTGGTGGAGCGCGTCATGCACACGCCACGCTACATACCCACAGTAGTGTTTGGACTAAACGAAACTCCCCCACTATCAACAAACGTCAAATGCCGTTTTGAAGTTGACAGTTTTTAAAAAAGTGTTCAACAGATGTTAAACTTTATTTGTGTTAAGACGGTATTTGTTTTTTATAACCTCTTGCTTCTTTTAAAGGCCGTTCTTTGAACAATAAAAGTAAAGTTCTTTAACAATACTGAAGGAAATAATTTCGTTTCAGTGTTTTGACAGACTCCGAAAAGAAAGACCTGATGTCTTCGAATCGAAGGTGTTTGTGGTGGCTGGTGATGTACTGGAACCTGGTCTAGGTAAATATCTTCATTAACATCATCAGCCGGAAGGCGTCCACTGCTGAACATAGGCCTCCCCCTTAGACCACAACAACGAACGACCATTTGCCACTTGCATCCATCGGTTGCCCGCGACCCGTCGATGTCGTCGGTCCACCTAGTGGGAGGCCTACACTGCGTCTTCCGGTCGTGGTCGTCACTCGAGAAGTTTTCTTCCCCATCGGTTGTAAGTTCTACGAGCGATGTGGCCTGCCCATTGTCACTTCAACTTGCAAATTTTAGGAGCTATTTCGGTGACTCCTTCTCGTTAGTTCTTCGCCGAATATCCATGTTCCGGATTTTATCCCCCAAAGAAACTCCGGTAAATATCTTATTTCTGGGATTTTTTAAATGCTATATCAGGTCAGTTTGAAAATAATCAGATATAAATGCATTTTTAAATAATGTATTGGGACCAGAGTGAATTGACTTTTCAATTGCATTTGCAAAGTAAGTGACAATGTGACACTTACTGTAAGTAAGATGCCACCAATAATGAATAATTTTGTGAAATTTACAAAACAACAAGTAAAATGTTAATATATACCTGTCTTCCGTGAATTGGAACAATGTCAATTATCCTACTAATTTCTACTATAATAAATAAACGTGAAACTTTATTTGAATGGATGGATGTTTATTACTCTTTCACACAAAAACTTCTGAACGGATTTGAATAAGTGGAGCAGTGGTGGCCAGTGGTATCTGCCCCAACTTACGTGTTGCGCGTTACTTTTTGTAATTTATTTCATCACCACTGCTCTCAAAACGGATAAGGAAAACATTGTGAGGAAACCGGCATGTCCTAGAACCAAAAATTCGAAGACATGTAACATCTTCCAACTCGCACTGAGCCCGCGTGGTGGATTAAGACCCAATCTGTCTCACAGAGAGGAGGCCTGTGTCCCAGAGGGAACGCAAGTAGCAAGTAGTTTTATTGCAAGTTTGATTAGTTTATTTTTTGTCTTCTTTTCAGGATTATCTCAAGAAGATCGTGCTCTCCTCGTTAACCGAGTTAACATCATTTTCCATGTAGCTGCTAGTGTCAGGTTAGTAACATTTTAAGAAGACACCTGAAAACCCTGGAAGATTAATCGCATTACAGTATCCAACATAATATAGCGTTCATCCTGCCAAAGAATACACCCATAGAATATTATGGTGTGCTGATTTTTCATATTACATTATTTTCCTTCAAGCTTGTTCTTTCGCCTTTTTTCAATGTTTCACATCTCATTGGGGATTATCAGGCTTGTAGATAGGTACTGACTAAAATCCACGGTGGCCTTTAATAGCCCTTTACGTTCCGGAGCCACGGTTACTCGTTGTTCCCGTGACCGCCGTCGTAGGCTAGTGGTTTTATTAAAAAAAAATCGTTCCAGGTTCGATGATACGCTGAAGTTTGCAGCGAAGATGAATTTAAAAGGAACCGTGGAAGTCATGGAGTTGGCTAAAGAAGTTCGGGAATTATCTGTAAGTTTAGTTACTTTACGACAACTGCATGAACACGAGAACATGGTGTAGTCAACATGGTCTCATGTTCATGCAGTTGTCGAGTAATGAGTGACTTGCTGCCTGATCATGGACCATGCCAGGGTCGGTCAGGGTCTGCCGACATCACCATCATCATCATCATCACCAGCCTATAATGTTCCCACTGCTGGGACACAGGCCTCCTCTCTGTGAGAGGGAGAATTTCTTCTGCCGACATAGCTCAGCGAATTAGCTGAAATAGTTTAGTGATAGTTATAGTGAAGTCGAAATAGCAGCAGGCAGGCCACATAGTACGCAGATCTAATGGCCTATGTGACTTTAAGGTACCCTAAGGCCCGGACTCCACTAAAGCGGAGACGAGAGGAGATGTGTTTGAATAACCAATTAGATGTCCACTGAAGCTAAACGGAGAGATGTGGACATCTGATTGGTTATTCAATCACTTCTCTTCTCCTCTCCGCTTTGGTGGAGTCCTAATGGAGACCACGCAACGTCAAGCAGCTTGTGACGTCCACGAGGTGGACAGATAATCTTATGAAGACCACAGGATCGCGCGAGAGGCCTATGTTCAGCAATGGACGTCCTATGGCTGATATTATAACAATGATGTATGTACGTCTTTGTGAAGGAACTCGTATCGTAATTGTAATTACCACCAGCATTCGGATTCCTGTTACTCTGATGTGGAGTTGAGTAGGTAAACAGTCGGTCGCATATCTGGTAAGACGGACAATGTCTAAAGACTGATGTTTACTTCGAAACGGCATTTGGCATTGATTATGGGTCGTTTTGCAGTTACACTTTTTTTTGACAAGTGTTTAACTTTTGGTAGTACGACAGATAACATGTAATGATAATATAATGATTTCTCACAGGCCCTGGTTCACGTGTCCACCTCATACTCCAACACCAACAGAGATCCTATCGAGGAGGTCCTGTACCCACCACTGGCTGACTGGAGGGATACCCTGGAAGTCTGCGAGAAAGCTGATGAGCATACCTTGAAAGTGCTTACTCCGAAGTAAGTTTTTTCCAGATTTTTTGTAGCAAAAGTGTCTTTTTATGAAGATTCTTGTGACCGTGATTCTGGTTCTTCGGCGAATTTCTCCCTTTTGGATTTTATGACGAAAGAAACTCCGAGTATAGCTCTTTCCACTGCTCGATGAGACTCTGAAGCTTCTGCTTCAAATATTGCGCTTCTCACAAAAGTAGAGCAGCAGTCTATAAGGCCGTCAGACAAACATAGTGTCATATAATATCATCACTGGAAACATACACACACTGGGATTTTCGATGAGAAGGCCAGTACCGGAGTTAGGGCAAGGCGCGGTTAGGCGACCGCCCAGGGCGCCGAATACGAAGGGGCGCCGCAGGCCTACTTTCTCAAAGATTTCCCAATCACTGTCATCCCATTTTTAGGGGATAAACCCAAAACCCGTCTAAAGAAAACACAAAACGCAACGCATTGTAAACATGCATAAATGCATAACAGAGAGTCACGTTAGTTTCTTTTAATAAATGGTTTCCTTTTTTCAAATGGGTTTGTATTGTAGTTAGGGGGCGCCGTAGAAAATCTCGCCGGGGGAGCTGGTAGTGCTAAAACCGGCACTGGAGAAGGCAATAAGGCATATTTAAACCAACAATCTAATTTAAATTGCACCGTCATCCATTTGCCAAACTTTTTTCCAACTACACTTCTAATGGGTCGGCTTCCAGTCTAATCGGATGCACCTGAATGCCATATTTGACATGGAGCGACTGCCTATCTGACCACCACAATTATTACCCCCGGTAAGACTACCGGTATCGACAGTCAAAGATCTACAAATGACATCCGGGACCAACGGCTTTGCATTCTTTTCAAGGCATAACCTATAAGATCGTTCGGTTGTAGGGGAACAGCGTATCAGAGAAATCACACACTTAAGAGCGTTATCGCAAAATTGAGTAACTCGAAAAGTAGCGGCGACTGGCGGTGAGTGCGCCTGTGTGCGTGGTGCACCCTTCTTGATACACACACGTACAGAGGCAGGGGCGCGTAACACGGCTCACTAAGGTTTACTTATAATTGTATTGAGAAAAAAATACAAGATATGGAACGTGTTATTATGATAAAGAAATACAAATATTATAAGACAGTGAAACTTGTAGCATAAAGGTAATATATTTATATACCTCTCCTAACTTATTATAAATGCGAAAGTGATTTTGTTTATTTATTATACTTTTACGTTAAAACAGCTGAACGGGATTTTTTTTAGCTTGTTAAAATCATCAAATGAGTCCTAACGAGGACATAGGATACCTTTTCTCCCGATATTCCCACGAGATCATGATCTATGCGGGTGACACCGCGGGGTGCAGCTATTCCTTACTAATATTAGAAAGAGAAAAGATTTGTATGTTCGTATATTTGTATGTTTGTAATGGATAAACTCAAAAATGATATGACCGATTTTAAAAATTCTTACACCTGCATAAAGATACAGTATCAGTGGATATATATATGGTCTATAACTTTATCGACATCCACGCGGGCCAAACCGCGGGCGGAAGCATATATTTTATATATAATATTTTAATTCCAAACCATTTTTAGCTCAAAAACGGCTGGATCGATTTTCATAATCTTTGATTTGTTGGATTTTTCTGCGTCCCGAGAAGCAGAATACTTATCGGAAATATTGACGATAAAAATGTTTTTCATGGTTCTCTATTGTGTGACTTAACTTTTTTATACATAATCTAATGTGACATAATTTTTTTTGTCCTAATCATCATTTGTCCGAATAATAACTTGCCCGAACTTAATACCACATAATTTCAAATGCCATAACATTGAAATTCCTAAATACTGTATGTTCTAAATTTGTTTGTCATAAATATAACAATCTATAATATACAAAATACATAAAACCGATTGCCATAAAATACATAAGTCCTAAAGTTTGTTTTGTTATTGATTACCACCCAATAAGCAAAATCAAGGTGCAAGGCTTAAAAGTAACCTAACACGAAGGGGATGGCGGGGTCTTTCAGGCCCCGCCATCCCCTTCGAACCTAACCTGTCCGTGTCGGGGTGCCCACAAGTCCCGAGCTCGCTTCGCTCGCTCTTGGATCCCAAGATCTTCGGTTTCTAAGCAATTTAATGAAATATCAGTTTTACTATACCTAATTGAACATTCGGAATAATACACTTTATGTAATACAATGATTAGGACATATGACTTTATTTCATACAAAATTAGGAGATTCAATTATTATGATACTAGATAGATATTATGCCAGAACAGCTTTAGAAGTGAAAATAATTATGTAAAACAATATTTAGAACTTTTGATTATTATGGTTACTGAATTTTATAGCAAACGTGTTATGGATAATGATTTTCGGACAAATAATTTTAGGTGACGAAAAGGGATACCGTTTTTCATACGTACATTTAATATGAAACGGATTTTTACGGTAGATAGGTAGGGAAGATAATTTTGATAGGGTGGGTAGTAGGGTAAGGTATAATAGGCAGGTAGGTAGTTAGTACACTAGTCGGATAGGTAGAGTAAGTTGGATAGGTGGGCAGGTAGATTTATTCGCCGAGTTAGCTGGAGCCCAATCGCGCTATTTTCTTTTCAACGAAATCGCAATTGAACCATTAACACAACACAACTTTTTGACAGTTTCGTATCGCGCTAAAATTTTGACAGCAAGTTGAGACGCACCGCGATCGTAGCTGGAACGTAACCACTGTCAAACGTAAAGTTAATGGGAAGCTACATTTTTAGGATCGTTATTGCATCGTTGGAGTGTTTTGTCATTGTTGTGAAGTGATTCTTAGTGAAAATCTTGCAAAAATAACAACATTACCATGTACGACTACATAGATTTATTGGAGAAATCTCATGAATACGATCCAACTTTGGTTAGCGTTTGAACTTACAACGCAATACCAAAATCGGAACAGCTGAATCGAAACCTAACCACTGTCGCAATCGAACCATAACGTTATCGTATACGTTTGCAGACGTTTTAAATTAGCGCGATTGGCCTCCTGGTGTACTCGTATTTAAGAAAAACATGAAATATATTTTTAGTAATACGTATTTTGTAAAAACATAAAATAGCAATAATTTTAATTTTATAATACAACTAGTATTTGCGCGTTGCGCGAGCTGCAAGCAGCTCGCGGGGTCGTGTTTTGAAAAGTATTTCTTACTTAGAATTTTTTGCAGTCGCCATTTTAGATTTTGACCTTACTATCGGCTTTAGCATCCTCGAAAACTATTAAAACGACTCCCATGATGAACAATTCAAAAATGATCGCAGCCGCCATCTTAGATTCTGATTTAGACTTCAATATCGGCTTAAGCACCCTCGAAAACCATGAAAACGGCATCCAATATAAAAAACATGATTTTTTGGAGTCGCCATCTTGGATTTTGATTTTGACCTCACTATCGGCTTTAGCATCCTCGAAAACCATGAAAACGACTCCCATGAACAATTCGAAAATGATCGCAGTCGCCATCTTGGATTTTTATTTTAACTTCACTATCAGCTTTATTACCCTCGAAAACCATGAAAACGACATCCATGATGATATCTTTGAATTTTTTTCTGTCGCCATCTTTGATTTTGATTTTGACCTCACTATCGGCTTTAGCATCCTCGAAAACCATGAAAACGACGCCCATGATGAACAATTCGAAAATGATCGCAGTCGCCATCTTGGATTTTGATTTTGACTTCACTATCAGCTTTATTACCCTCGAAAACCATGAAAACGACATCCATGATGATATCTTTGAATTTTTTGCTGTCGCCATCTTGGATTTTGATTTTGACCTCACCATCGGCTTTAGCATCCTCGAAAACCATGAAAACGACTCCCATGATGAACAATTCGAAAATGATCGCAGTCGCCATCTTGGATTTTGATTTTGACTTCACTATCAGCTTTATTACCCTCGAAAACCATGAAAACGACATCCATGATGATATCTTTGAATTTTTTGCTGTCGCCATCTTGGATTTTGATTTTGACCTCACCATCGGCTTTAGCATCCTCGAAAACCATGAAAACGACTCCAATGATGAACAATTCGAAAATGATCGCAGTCGCCATCTTGGATTTTTATTTTAACTTCACTATCAGCTTTATTACCCTCGAAAACCATGAAAACGACATCCATGATGATATCTTTGAATTTTTTGCTGTCGCCATCTTTGATTTTGATTTTGACCTCACTATCGGCTTTAGCATCCTCGAAAACCATGAAAACGACTCCCATGATGAACAATTCGAAAATGATCGCAGTCGCCATCTTGGATTTTGATTTTGACTTCACTATCAGCTTTATTACCCTCGAAAACCATGAAAACTTCATCCATGATGATATCTTTGAATTTTTTGCTGTCGCCATCTTGGATTTTGATTTTGACCTCACCATCGGCTTTAGCATCCTCGAAAACCATGAAAACGACTCCCATGATGAACAATTCGAAAATTATCGCAGCCGCCATCTTGGATTTTGATTTTGACTTCACTATCATCTTTATTACCCTCGAAAACCATGAAAACGACATCCATGATAATATCATTGAATTTTTTGCTGTCGCCATCTTTGATTTTGATTTTGACCTCACTATCGGCTTTAGCATCCTCGAAAACCATGAAAACGACTCCCATGATAAAATTCTCGCTTCGCTCGCCACCTACCCTTCGCTCAACTCGGTCTCGCAGGTTCGCTCCACTCAGGACCTACCTACCTACCTAGATAAAGTCTTGTATGCAACTGTTATAATTAGGTATTAGAACACTCATAAACAATAGTTGCATAAATAACTATTACGAATAAACTCTATTTTTAGATTGTACAAAACTTACCTTTAAAACATAGAACATGACTACAATTATATCATAAGTACAAAGAATACTTAAATTAAAACTGCTGACGACCTCTGGATTATCTGTTAAAACTACGTAACGCACACTAAGGCGCGCGGGGCCGCGAGCAACACAGGTCCGTCCTCTAGAAGCCCTCGGGCGCTACTGGCCGTACGCGCGACGTACTACATCAACTAATAAAGCATTATTTTAGAATTTTGTAATAAAAAAATGTGAAGGTGAAAAAATAAAAAAAAAAATATAAAGTAACGGTAAAGTTTTATACTATAGTGTGCTTTACTTTTTTTGTTCTTTTCTTTCTTATTTTGTCATTAAAACAATGTTTAAAATGCACACATTTTAGATCAATATTGCTTTCGAATATTGTTTTTTTTTGCGTCAATTCAATTTTTATTTCAATATTCTAATCAATCTGCAACCTTGAAGACTGTATGACCAGTACATACATATTTTTTTTAGATTTTTTCGTGTTACCATTTTGATACAAATGGCAGGAGAAAACCTAATGTTTAACGTTTGCTTGAAATTGGCTGTCGGAAAATTGCTATTTCTTCTAATATTAACTATTATAACAAAATTCTAATCAATCTACGAACTAAAACAAAGTCAGATTTATGATTTTTCATTGAAATATTATGCGATTACCCTTTTAAAACAAATATCGAGGACTTGGAAAAGTACGTATTTTTGGTCAACCACCCAAATTATGTGAGCAGCCTCTTAAGGCAAACTTAACACAATACCAAAGTAGCGCAAGCGCCAACAGGACGCTATTTGTTAATGGCCGCTTGCAAATGACGTCCTGATGGCGCTTGCGCTACGTTAATGTTGTGTTAAGTATGCCTAAAGTGTAAAGAGTGTATGACCCCGTTATACCTCGCGTCCTCGTCTAATACTGTTCCCTTAATTATTTAGCCACGAGCTCGATTCTTGCACCATTGATGGTCCTCATGGTTGTTCACAGATATCTTGGAGAGCTCCCCAACACGTATACGTTCACGAAACAGCTGGCTGAGCATGTCGTTTGCGAGTACAAGGGAAAGCTGCCCATCGTCATCGTAAGACCTTCCATAGGTAAGCACGTACATGGGGCAGTGGTAAATTTACGTTCATACAAATTGTATGAAAAATAGTATGGCAGACGGTTTTTGTGCTCTACAGCAGTAGTAGCTCTTGACCAGTTTTTTCGCTGATGCAAAAAGTCTATGAATGTTTGAAGGGTACAGTCTGCGAAAGGGACATTTTGCGAAAGGAACATTTTGCGAAAGGAACATTTTGCGAAAGGGACATTCTGCGAAAGGGAAATTTTGCTACCTGTGGACATTCTGCGAAAGGGACATTTTGCTAAAGGGACATTTGCGCCTGAGCCGTGCAATCAACTGCTATTTATACGCACTATTCACTAAGCTGCTGACAGCGACACATTTTTTTTGTTAACTTAGTAAAATCATCAAATGGCTCAGGCGCAAAACGTCTCTTTCGCAAAATGCCACCTGGTCGTAAAACGTCTCTTTCGCAGAATGGCTCTTTCGCAAAATGTCTCTTTCGCAGAATGTCTCTTTCGCAGAATGTCTCTTTCGCAAAATGTCGCACTTAGGACTTAAGAACAAAATTTTTTGGTTCTTTTGATCTAAATTTTGCATGCGTGTAAAATGTTTGAAACCTATTGATATTGTTTTTTTTGGAATACATACTTAAGTTTTTAACATCATAATTGCACTATAATTTTAATAAATGATTTTTGTTTTGAAAATCAAAATTTTATTCTTAAGTCCCAGTTGCGACATTTTGCGAAAGAGACATTCTGCGAAAGAGACATTTTACGAAAGAGCCATTCTGCGAAAGAGACGTTTTACGACCAGGTGATATTTTGCGAAAGAGACGTTTTGCGCCTGAGCCCATCAAATGAGTCCTCACGGCAGGGCGGGAGGGACTGTCAGACTTGTACTGACTAAAATCTACGGTGTCCTTCAGTAGCCTGTTATGTTCCGGGCGGTCACGGTAAGGAAATAATCCCGCGACCCCGGCAGGATTTGGCCCTCTGAGACCCCCCCCCCCCCGTCATTATGCTGACGCTCCTTGAGGCGCGCGTGGGACACAACGCGCCGTCGACCCGGGCATGATCCATGGTCGGGCAGCGAGTTGCCCTTCACTCGCTGCCCGCATGCCCTTGCCTACGGTGGCCGGAGATCGTCTTGCGACGTTCGTCGCCGTTGACAGTGACACTAGCGGTCACGCTCCCGCTGCATGATCGGACGATCTCATTGTCGCCTCATCAAAGAGCACATCGTGGAGTTCAAAAGAATAGAATAGTAAAACTAACTAAAAATCGGGATAAAAACTAGTATTCCTGGTTGTAAGCTATCTGTGCATCTAACATTAGTGGTATTTAATTCATATCCGATTTGATCTGAGTTGTATGTTAACTTTTTTTGTAGTAGGTTCGACAGTTTCTGTCTCACTACCTTATCTACTATCCCCTAAATAAACGTGAAATGCCGTTTTGCAGTTTACACTTTTTTTAGACAAGTGTTCAACAGATGTTTACGTACCTTTTTTAGGGTTCCGTAGTCAACAAGGAACCCTTATAGTTTCGCTATGTCCGTCCGTCCGTCCGTCTGTCCGCAGTTTAGCTCAGAGACGCACAGTACTAGAGAGCTGTAATTTGGTGTAAATATACGGATTAATTGTGCCGAAAAAGTGGTAAAATAAAATCTCGCAAAATATTTTTTTTTAGGGTACCTCCAGTACTTACACGTAAAGTGAGGATTTTTTTTTTCTCGCGTAGCCCTTAGTGTGGGGTGTCATTAAATAGGTCTTTAAAAAATAATGATAGTTTCCATTAACAGTTTTTTGATAAAAAAAATCGTTTGTGAAATATTAAGCTTTAAAGTGCTAAATTTTGCTCGATTCGAGTGTCCCCCCCCCTCTACCAGCTAAACGGTTATGTTTGGGGGTGTGAAAAAATTCACAATAGTAGTTTAAAAGAAAATTATCATGACTAAGTAGGCTTTACAACTTTACGAATAATAGTCGACCAACTTATAAAATGTACTTAGATAAATGTTTTCTTAAACAAAATGTATCGGAAAACATGCTCTTCAACTGCAAATGTAAGTTTGTCAACTTTATTTTTACAGCTTTAATAGGTATGTTTTTACGGTATGTTTTTTGGGGATAGGTAGGTTTTTATCGTCAACTCTTTTTAACTAACTTCAAAAAAAGGAGGAGGTTCTAAATTCGTCGTAATCTTTTTTGTTATGTATTTTCCCTGATTTCTCAAAGACTCCTGGACCGATTTTGAAAATTCTTCTTTTTAAAATTAAATTCAGCGAATCAGTTTAATTCGTTTTTTGATGGGCAACTACGGAACCCTACACTGTGCGTGGCCCGACACGCACTTGGCCGGTTTTTTGTAAGAAGACTTTACCCTTTTTGTAGTAAGACGGTTTTACCTTTTTTTTTTAGTGGTATCAAGTGTGGAGGAGCCGATTCCGGGATGGGTTGAAAATTTCAACGGTCCGGTAGGAATCTTCGTCGCTTGTGGCAAAGGTAAGGTTGCGTAGAAAAGCAGCATCTTTTTCTTTACATTTCATTACACTTGTAAACGATAGATGGCGCAGTTCTCAACATTTGTAAACTTTTAACGAATAATAATGATATTTTTCTTGAATTTCTTTTAAAATGATGTTCATAAATGATGTCATTAATTAATTAAAAGGTATTTTTTTTTGTCTATGTGAACTTTAAATAATTAAAATGATTGTTATAATAATAACGTGCAGAATTTTTTCGGTACCAAAAGTTGTACCTAGATGGCGTTGTTTTCAATATTGTTATGTGGACTACATTGTGTACAGAAATAGTTTTTGATTTCTACTTTAGCAAATAATATTTTTTATCGTAATATCTTTCTTTAAAATAAATATTACAATACAGAATACGATCTATGTTTTTTTTGTACGGTATGCCTGTAAAATATACTACTCTATTTCACACGTCTAGAACAAGTCTTCGGTAGTATAGTGGTAAGTATCCCCGCCTGTCACGCGGGAGACCGGGGTTCGATTCCCCGCCGGAGAGAATCTTTTTGCATTTTCTTTTGTGAATTTCCAGCAGTAATTTATATCACGATAGCCCAACTTCCGAGGTTTGAAGCGATTTCTTGTCAAAATTCATTGTTTAAAAAATAGAAATTACGATTCGAATAATGAAAATAAATGAACTCGTATTATTTTTTCCTTTCTTAAAGTAATGCATATTTATAAAGATATAACGCATCATGAGTCGAATATAGGTCTCATGACGTCAGTAGCAAGTAAAAACTATACTTGCATAATGTGACATATTGATGGTAGTTTTAAAAGCGTCTTATCATCGTCAATTTCGGTTTACGTAACAAATAAAAAAATACATCATCTGCCTGCCTTTTCCCAACTATATTGGGGTCGGCTTCCAGTCCAACCAGATTCAGCTGGATATCAGTATTTTACATGGAGCGACTGCTTGTCGGACCTCCACAACCCAGTAACTGGGTAATACGATACCCCTTGGTAAGACTGGTTGTCAGACTTTAGAGCTTCTGACTAACAGTAACGACTGTCAAAGATCTACAAATGACAGCCGGGACCAACGGCTTTACGTGCTTTCCGAGGCACGGAGGAAACTCGCTATAGATGGTCACCCATCCACAGACCAACCTCGGCAATCCGCTGAAAGCCTGTGCGGCTGTGATTATTTAGCCACGAGCTCCTCAATAAAAAAATACGTGTCAAATATTTTTTCATAATCTAACTCTCGGACTACTTAATTCGATTTTTTCCATTTCTAATTCCAATTAGGGCCACACCACGAGTTTTAAACGCGCCGTCGTCGTATGTTTTCAAAACGCGCTTTGACGGCGCCCTTTTATCAAATAGAGCAGTTTGCTGTCGTTTTTATCGCGTCCAGCGTGAGTCTGCTTCGCGTCTGTATCGGTCCAACGCGCGGCACCCCGGCGCGTCTGTCCCGATACAAACCCGTATTTGAATAATTTATACAGGTATGCAAAGGACGTCTACAGGCTGCGTCTCAAACACGCGGAAGCGCGTTTAAAAAACGTGGTGGCCCTTAGTTTTATTGCAATTTATTGTTGCTAATATTATGATTTTTTTCTTAGGTATAATGAGGACAATTCACACGAAACCGGACATTATTTGTGACTTCATTCCTGTTGATATGTGTACTAAGAACATCATAGCTGCGGCCTGGATCAGAGGGACAAAGAAGTACGTATCTATTTATATAAATTCTACGTGCGAAGTCGGTGGTTATCATCAGCAGGACGAAATACGTCCACTGCTGAACATAGGCCTCCCCTTTAGACCGCCACGCCGAACGACAATTCGCCACTTGCATCCATCGGTTGCCCGCTATCCTCACGATGTCGTCGGTGTCCACTTAGTGAGAGGTCTGCCTACGCTGCGTCTTCCGGTCCGTGGTCGCCACTCGAGAAGTTTTCTTCCCCATTGGTTGTCAATTCTACGAGCAATGTGGCCTGCCCTTTACCACTTCAACTTGCAAATTTTACACATGGCATGCCAGTAACTCACCACCCACTCTATAATTCACCAATCGGAAGTCGTAAAGCGTATTGGCATGCAAGCTACTAGTATACGTTTGTGCAAGTTACTGGCATATGTATCGTAGGCCCTACAGAGCACGTGGAATCGGAGAAAGTGATCCCATTTTTGCTCACCAGTGTAGAAATTTTCATTAAAAAAAATCGGTTTATTTTTCATTAATTTATGCAGCCTTACTACAAAAAACTTAACATCAGATGTTGAAAAAATCTTTTTTTTCTATACGAAAGAAATCCTAATAAAAGCCATAACAAAAAAAAGTGTCCTGAACTGTGACTTTGTTGCACCAGAAGTTATTTAGTTTTATGACTGTTATGTTTTATGCTTTTGTTGCTCCAAGAATTTGAACGAAAAAAGACCTCAATATAAATAATGTTGAGGTCTTAAAAACAGATCATACGTTTTTGTTGCTCCAACATTACATCAAACAGTCGCGGGCGCGGGGGCACTACTTACAATGAAACGTTGTCGGCCCGAAAAGCATGGAATAACCGCCAAATTAAATCAAATCAAATCAAATCGTTTATTTCAACTAGGCCAATTACAGGCACTTATGAATTGTCAAAAGACATAAAATAAAACAAGTATATAAAAATAGTTATGGTGCTACGGTCCCAGACACAAGACATAAAAACTGTGAAAGTACCGTAGATGCACGTTCCAAGAAGTAGATCTCTATGGAGAAGAACGTGCAAGAAACTCCATGGACACTCTTTTCAGATCGCCAGAATTATTACAGAACCTTTGTTACATCATTCATTTTGAGGTGGTACACTATGTGAGAACGATGTAGCAAGTTTTTAATTAAAGTGTCCATAGTAACAATTAAACAAAGACAATTCAAAAAACAAAGTGATCAATAATTATTAAAATAAACCGTGGCAGCTAAGAGATGACCAGTCCCAACTGACAGCGCCCGTTCACGAACATGACACATGCATCAGCACCATTCAGCTCAACCATTTTGGAGGGAGCTAAATGATCCGACACACGCGCCACCATCAGCGAGACATTTAAGTGAGCATGACAGACTCTCAGCCGCCAGGGTCATTCAAGTCAACAAGAGACGTAGGTACTCAATGAATGACAGCTCTGAAGTACATAGTACTCACACAATGTCGGCTATGAAACTATATAATACAAAGAAGATTGAATCTATACATTGCAAATACAGTTGTACAGTCTTCAGCAGCTCCAACAATGGTATTAAGACGTATACTTTCACTATCAATTTATTCATACATTCACTGCCTCATGGAGCAGGACCAGCATGGAGCCAAGCATTATCATCAGCGATATAGTCGCTCAGTTTGTAATATGCCTGCTTACACAGTGTGCGTTTAATGCATGTTTTGAATTTAGTTTCATTCAGTTCAAGAACGTTTTGTGGTAGCTTATTATAGCATTTTAAACAGTACCCCATGAAAGAAGAGTCTACTTTGGCGAGTCTGAAGCCCGGCTGAAATAATTGGTTCCTACTTCTAGTATGATAATTATGTCTGTCACCTCTTTTAGAGAAAAGATGCAGATTTTTTCTAACGTACATTATATTTTCATAGATATATTGACAAGGTACCGTCAGGATGTTAATTTCCTTAAACAGTTCTCTTAGAGAATCGCGCCTACGGAGATTATATATGGCTCGAATAGCTCTCTTTTGGAGAATAAAAATAGACTCGATGTCAGCCGCCCGTCCCCACAATAAAATGCCATACGACATTATACTGTGGAAGTAACTGAAATATACAATTCTCGCAGTATCAACGTCTGTGAATTGACGAATCTTCCAAACAGCATATGCTGCTGAACTTAATCGCCCCGCAAGAGTTGTAATATGAGGGCCCCATTGTAGCCTTGAATCAAGTGTTATACCCAAGAAAACCGTTTTATCGACGAATTCTAGTATTTCATCATCCAACACTATGTCATAATTACTATTTTTAACATTTGGTAAGGCAAACCTAATGCATTTAGTCTTGTTTCCATTTAATACTAAATTGTTTGCTGTGAACCAATTATGGATCTGACGCAGGGTATTATTGACGTCGTCTAGATTCTGGGCTCGCCTACTTATTTTAAAAATTAGGGAAGTGTCATCAGCAAATAACACCATCTTGTGTAGTTGATTTTTAAGTAAATAGGGTAGATCGTTAATATATACAAGAAAGAGGAAAGGACCCAATATTGAGCCTTGTGGAACTCCCATTTTAACTCTTAAACCCCGTGAATTTACACCATTTATCTGAACTTGTTGTTGTCTGTCACACAAATAAGATTTTACTAAACTAAGAGCAAGTTTACCTAATCCGTAATGTTTAAGTTTCAAAAGTAATGTGTCGTGATTAACGCAATCAAATGCTTTGGAGAGGTCACAGAATATTCCTATGGCGTCTTGTGCCTCTTCTCATGCAGTAAATATGTGCTTCAATAGGGTGACACCGGCGTCAGTTGTACAACGTCTCTTGGTGAAACCATACTGCTGATCGTGTAAGATTTTATAGGTGTTGAAGTGGTCAAGCATCTGATTTAGCATTACTTTCTCAAATATCTTGCTAAAGACTGGCAACACGGATACTGGTCTATAATTGTTAGTATCTTTGGAGTCCCCAGATTTAAAAAGAGGCACGACTTTACTGAACTTCATCAAATCAGGAAAAACTCCTTGATCCACACACAGATTAAAAATTAATGCCAAATATGGCGCTACAGTTTCCACAATGCCTGTACAAACTTTGATAGACAATCCCCATAAATCTTCGGTCACTTTAATTTTAATTTCCCGGAAAGCTTTAATAACTGTCGTAGGGTTTATATGTTTAAACTTAAAATCAGCCGGGCTGCCAGAAACGTTCGCCTTTAATAAACCTATTGAAATATCAGGTGAGGAATTTAGGGCCTCCGTAGTCCTAACCGGTATATCAGTAAAGAATTTAACAAATTCTTCAGCTACTTCCAGATTTGAGCTTATAGGACCACAAGATGTCTGCAAAGCATAGTTAGTGTTGGGCTTTTTTTGCCTACCAGTCTCGTTATTTATAACTTTCCAAACCGTTTTTATTTTATTTTCTGACGATTTGATCTTGTTGCTAATATGCATGGCTTTAGCAGCTTTGCAAGTATTTTTAAAAATTTTTGAATAGGCACCAACATACTTATTAAAAGTTTCAGAGTTAATGATTGGCTTAAGGCCATACAGTTCAAATAGTCTTTCCCTACTTTTCCTAATACCCCTAGTCGCCCAGTCACTAAATACAAATTTGGGGTTAATGTTTTTTGTTTTCTTTTCAAAAGTTTTATTGAATTCAGTATGAACTATTGAAAAGAAATTAGCATAAAATTTATTAACATTCTTATCGTCCATACTCATTACACTTAGCCTGTTTTGTAGGCAATTATTAAAGTTATTTAATTTGGCAGCCGTTATTGGTCTAAATTTAATTTCAAGTTGTTGCTTAGTTGTAATACATCTAAAAGTTACCATTTGGCCGCTATGATCAGATGGCAGACAATTAACAATAGCCTTATCCAAATAATCACAATTACAAAAAACATTATCAATACAAGTAGCAGAAGATGGAGTTACTCTTGTTGGTTCTGCAAAAATATTAGTCAAATCAAATGATTTAAAAAGATTCAATAACCTACTGCTATTTGAATTTTCTTCTAAAATATTGATATTAAAATCGCCACAAATTATTACAGATTTATTCCTGACTACAAGCTTTGCCAGAACATCTTCCATTATAGATTCAAATAGTGAAAAATTTTGATAGTTCGGGGGTCTGTATACACACACTATTACATGCTTATCTAGCTCAACACAAGACAGTTCGATGCAATGTTCAACCGAGAGACCTACTATGTCATTTCGTTGATGAAATTTTAAAGAATTTTTAACTAATATTAGGGAACCTCCACGCAGCAAATTTTTACGATTAAAACAACTCCCCACAGTGTAGTTTTCATAATTAAGTATCATTTGGTAGTCCTTTAACCAGTGTTCGGTAAAGCAGATAGTATCATACATGGTTTTTTCTAAAAACATTTCTATTTCTAATAATTTGGAAGAGATTCCTTGAATGTTCTGATGGAACAATTTCAAGGTATTCTGCTGAGGCCCTTTTTTAAAGCTAGTTTGGTTGCAAGAAGATACATTATTGCTAGTAGATGTTATATGGCTAATGGAATCTTCTGTTGTCCTACTGACTAGTTTAAATGACTATTATCCAGAGTGAACCCCATGCCATCACCAGGCAAAAATAACCTACCACTAGTAGTCTCACCTTGCGATTGAGAATCCTCCATAGTGACACATGGATCCTCCTTCGTACTATTAATACTACAACTTAAGCTACAACTAACACTACAAATACTACTACTATAAATATGTACACAAGACGAAGACATATTACTTATGTCCGAGTAAATATGAAAACTTAATAGACTAGCTATTATATGTCTATATCTAATAGGCAGATAAACCGAATTCTGGGTCGACCTAAGCTTATCAACAAAAGTGTTGATGTCTAAACATAAAAGCTTGTCGCTATAGTGACTTGCCAAGAAATGTACATGCTTATTCAGCATGTGTATGTACCTATTTTTTCTATCACTCAATTTTTCAAAATATGGAAAGGCACACAAAATAATTTTATTACAATCCAATTTCAACAACTCTGATATACAGTCAGTGATGTCTTGTAAATGCCAATAACCACAAAGGCACTTCTGCCGTCTAGTGTAATTTCGAGATACTTTCGCGGATATGTCTTTGTTGCCCCAAGTAAAGGCATGGTTTAGAAATAATTTGGCATACTTAGGTCGACTTTGCAGTTTTGGCTATTTGTGACTTTGTTGCACCGACGAAGGTGCGACTTGTCTAAAAAAAAAGTGTGACTGCAAAACGAACCTTATTTCAACGTCATAATCTGTCATTTTTTTAGACAAGTCTCCAACAGTCGTTTAAAAGTTTTTGTGGTACCACGGTGAGTGTTTAACAACATGTTAAAAGTCCACTTTTCTTTCAGACTGGAACCTTCAGATGACATAACAATCTACAACTGTTGCTCTGGCAATCTGAACAGCATGCTGATGGGAGATCTGGTGAACATGTCCAAGGAGGTATCAAAGGACATTCCTCTGGATGGCATGCTGTGGTACACGGGAGGATCCATCACACCTAACGCCACGTATCATTATTTAAAGGTAATGTAGTGTATTCTTCACATTCTTACCTACGGTGCTCAAACCTGTACCCTTTTTTTTTTTTTTTTACGTGGCAAAATCATCAAATGAGTCCTCCAACCCCGGGCAGGGCGGGAGGGACTGTCAGACTTGTACTGACTAAAATCCACGGTGTCCTTCGGTAGCCCTTTGTGTGCCGGAGTCGCGGTATACGTATGTCCCGCAACCCCTTAGCACGAATTTTCACTCTTTTACTTTACAGCGTCTTTCCATAATTTAGAGCGTTTTTGTATGAAAAAATGGAACAGCGCCTTTGGTGTGCGAAGAAAGAACTAATTTTTTCCTTGAAAATTGTCAATTTGAAATTGTCAAAGTTTCAGTTTACGTCTCAAATACTGAAAATTCGTGCTAAGGGTACTGGTCCCTGACAGAGTCGCAAAAGTCCAAACTCAAGGTTTGCCAAAGAGCCATGGAGCGCAGCGTATTGGGTATCAAGCTGAGCGATCGTATTCGAAATACCACAATACGCTCCAAAACTGGGATCGCTGATGTGGGTAGGTAACAAGACTACCAGGTTGAAGTGGGATTGGGCGGGCCATGACACTCTCATGGCAGATTGGCTGGAGAAAGACGCAGACAGGAAATTTTATTTACACTTTGTTAAGTTTGGTCAGACCATGGCTCTTCCAGAAGTTCAAGATAAATAGCTGTCAAGCGGCTAATATTTGTTCCTCTGTTACAGGTTCTTTTCCTACACTTATTGCCAGCCATATTTGTAGACACACTACTTTGGCTGTTTGGGAGGAAACCCATGTAAGTATCTTTAGAATTTCATCATCATCATCTTCACCAGCCAATATTCGTCCACTGCTGGACCATAAGCCCCTTCTAATGAGCCCGATCCTGAGTTTTCCAGTCTCTGCCGGCTGCCTTTTGTAAGTTGTCGTTACAACTAGCCTGCGGGCGCCCTGGTATACCTTTAGGCGTGGGCCACATAGAAAAGACGTAAGACGAGGACGCGTCGCAGACGAAAATGAGAGTCGCGCCCGCGCCCCGTCTCTTCTGTGTGTTTTACGACGCGACGCTTCTTTACATTTTGTATGAAAGAGACGCCGAAGAGGCATGTCTCCGCCCCGTCTGCGTCTTACGTCTTTTCTATGTGTCCCGCGCCTTACGAGTCGCCGTCTTAAGGCGATTGGCACACTGGACCTTATGATCACGAGAGTGGGTGTTCTTACGTTATTTAAAAGTTGCTCTATTTGCACTGAAAACACCGAAAACACGCGTAATATAAAGCAATCAAAACGCATTCACGTGCGGTTATTTTTACGTCACTACACGTCCCGCTGCGTATGGTGGGGCAACGTGCATAACGTGCAACTTAATAGAATCTGAGTTGTCTTCACTCTGATTATTATGCTCTATTTTTCATATATTTTATAGTAATTAGTAGTGAATAAAATTAAAGACAATTCAAAGGGTATCACTATAACTTTTGGCTTAGTAATTTCTCTTCATCTTCAGCCTATAATGTTCCCACTGCTGGGACACAGGCCTCCTCTCTTTGCGGGGGAGTGGGCCATAATCCACCACGCGGGCCCAGTGCGTATTGGTAGATGTCACATGTCATGTCTTCGAATTTGATGGTTCTAAGTCATGCCGGTTTCCTCACGATGTTTTCCTTCACCGTTTTGAGAGCAGTGGTGAAGAAATAAATTACACAAAGTAATGCGCCAGGCTGGGTTCGAACACACGGCCTACAGCTCGTAAGTCGGGGCCGATACCACTCGGCCACCACTGCTCAGTCATTTCTCTTGCTTTTTCTGAATAATTTGTCATCCGTTTTGAACCATGCCTGTGTTGAAGGCACGTTGTGTTCCACGCGCACCTAAAAGAGTGTCAGCATGACGGGGTCTCCCCTTAGAGGGCCAAAGCTGGGGACGCGGGACCAACGAGCTACCGTCTCCGGAACGTAAAGGCGGGTTATTGCCAGTGGATTTAAGTCAGTACAAGTATGACAGTCCCTCCTGCCCTGCCCTGGGTGGGAGGACTCACTTAATGACTTTACCACGCTACAAGCTACAAAAATAACTTGCTTATCACGCGACATTTTCACCCCCACAGGCTTGTCAAAATCCAACGCCGGATTTATATAGCGGACCTTGCACTCAGCTACTACACCAACAAGAAATGGTTGTTTGACAACAAGAACTTCGTTGCCTTACGCTCAGCTCTGAAGCAGTCAGACATCAAACAGTTTTACTATGATATTGAAAAGCTGGATCAGATCACCTATTTCACCAAATGCTGTTTGGGAGGTCGGAAATTTCTGCTTAAGGAAAAAGATGAGGACATTCCGAAGGCTAGAGCGCATTGTAAGAGGTAAGAGCTTTCATATAACTATCACCTATCCTTCTATCATCAAGTATAGTCAGCATCAAAAGTTGCTGAGCATATTCAGATTTTCAAAATCCCTGTACACCGTATACCTCCTGCGGGTTGCGGGACATACGTATACCGCGACTCCGGCACACAAAACAAAGGGCTAGGCGTATTATTATGGTGTACGGCGATTTTTAAAATCTGAATGTGTTCAGCAAATTTTGATGCTGACTGTACCAAACATAGAGAGAATTACTTTTTCTGCTAATTATATAATTATTTCAATTATTTTTTCCTGAATAATATACACTGATCAAAAACTGATCCCCAGGGTATCAGTTTTTGGGGACCAGAACGGAATAACGTTTTTTTTTTGTGAGGAATTATTTTTGTGTGTTACAACCACCCAATTTTTCTTTCCTCAAAAATCTTTGTGATATTCATGATAAATGATATTTATTTTGTAAGTTGGTTATAAAAAACACTTTTACACGTCACAATCAATATTTTTAAAGCTAGATGGGGCCAATTTTTCGTACCTGACTACTGCTAGAAGAAACAGACGAAACAAACTCAGAGGTCACAGTCTCTTTTAAAGTCCAGACATTGTTTTGTTCAGGTCATACGAGGACCATGCTGGTGTCTGAGATGGTCTTTTGAGGAAAGAGCCAGACCGATTTGAGTGGACCTGTCCAGTCAGTGCAAGCATTTGTTGGTTATCGTGTTGCTCGACTCAGAACACAAGGAGCTCAAACTTAGCTCATGTTTTTGTTTATTGTACTTTATTCATTAATTAATACTCGTATTTACTTCAATTTTCAGAATGATGATCCTCGATCAGGTGTTGCAGATTATTATCCGCCTTGCACTCTTTTGGTGGGTTATTATCAAGCTGGTGGAATACTTCGGCTACGAAAGTATCTTACTTTAATTTTTTTTTTTATTGGTCCTTAGTTACCTACTGAGAAAGCTGTATAACGGTTATAGGAGAGATCTTTGCCCAGCAGTGAGACAGTATACTCGTGTAATAAATGTTAATAGTATTGGCAGTGATTGTCTTCGAACCCCAAGTTTGTTTATTTATATGTGGCATAAAATATCTCTATCGATTTCTCTATTGAAAATTTAAATTAGTTTAGATTTTACATTTATTTAATTATTTAACTTGGTTGTATGTAGGTATGGCAGTGATTGTAGTCGAACCCCAAGTTTGTTTTATTTATAGGCGGCATAAAATCTATCAATTTCTCTATTGAACATTTACATAAAATTAGTTTACTTTTTACATTTATTTTATTAGGCAACTTGTGTTTAACAATGAATAAATGTAATGTGTTTTATTTAGTTTTAATAAGGTGTTTTTTTCTTTGATTTATCCTTTTTAGGCAACCATGTTTCAAAATACGTGAAGTTAAACTTCACCTGTTTTGAATCCCACTATAAATAGTGGGATTCATATCTAATAATTTAGATATTAACGATATGATTATGATTATTAACGATATGATTATGGATTATTGTTTAATATCTAATAATTTAGATATCAACGTGACAGTTTGTATCGATGGATGATTGCTACTGTTTCACGCAAAAACTACTGAAAGGATTTGCATATAATTTAGTACACAGTTAGTTTACAATCCGGAAGAACATATAGGGTAATTTTTATCTTGATTTTATATTCCCGTGATACAATTTTAGCCACTAGCAACAGCTAGTAGCATAATACAGTCTGAGATACAATTAGTGGTTCTTCGTAATTAGTAAATGAGGCTTTTGAACTCTCTAAGTACTGATTTTGGATCCTGCCTCCAACCCACCGTACACAGCTTATCGTTTGGGGTGCTATGACAGGAAACCTCCACGTGCGCATGTGGACTGGAGTTCCCTCTCGGATACGTCCTGGGGGAAGGACCAGTTTTTCGAGCCTGTGCACCCTGGGATGCTGGCAAAAACTCTTCCTTAGGCACTGTGTGTCTAAGAGGTCTCTTTGCCCGTATGCGAATAGCCTGTCGTGTGGACGCTCCAACGCGTGTCCCTCTGATTTGCAGAGGGCACAGCGGCGGAGCGGGCTTGCGGACGGTGAGTGATGTAGCTTGCCGTCTAACTGTACTCGAACGAATTCGGGAGGAGCTATAGTCGTAGATCAGATAAAGTTTGTAACATAACGTAGAAGCCACTTGTTTTTTGGAATGATAACATAACTTTTTTTAATGAAAATAACAAGGAAGGTCAAAAAATAAAAGTAAGTCGAAATAGTTTTTAAAAGAATATTTCATTTATTTTCAATAATTAATAAAAACAAATATTTACAAATCAGTAGACCAAGTACCAAACATAGAGAGAATACTTTTTCTGCTTATAATATAATTATTGAAAATAATAATTATCATTATTACAAATATTTATAATTATTTCAATTATTTTTTGCTGAATAATATAATTATTGGCAACTAATTGAAGCGTTTAATTTAAACTGATAATTTTATTTTATTCAGCAAAAAATAACAACTTATGAAATAACGAGAAATTCGATTAATTTCATTTTATAAATACAATTATTTTTTAAATATCACAACATGAGTTGGTAATTTAGGCCTGGGCCTAAAGACCATTACAGAATTTGGCCTTAAATAATCAGCCTATAACATTCCCACAGCTGGGATACAGGCCTTCTCTCTCTGAGAGAGGAGTGGGCTTAAATACACCATGAGATCCCAGCGGGTGGGATTAACCTAACTAACCTAATAATTCTTACCAATACATGACCAATGGCCTAACTATGCTTAAATTACCTACTTATATAAATTAATTTAAGGCCCCATTATTTGGCCTGACCTGGGTATAGGCAAATTCCTGTTCCATCACTTGTTAAAAATTAGAATATTTTAGAAGAAAATAAAGTTTTAAACTCTCGAACAAAACAAAAAAATTAAACACCCGTTGAACACTTGTCTAAAAAAATTGACAACGTCCAAACGACATTTTTCCTTGATGCTTATAAAGATGTCGTTTGGACGTTGTCAATTCAAAAAGGTTTAACTGCAAAACGACCCTTAGGTCGTTTTGCTCAATAACTTTTTTTTGACAAGTTTTCAACGAGTGTTTATCTTTTTGTGGTAAGCGTTTCGGAAGTTAGCAGTAAGTTTAAATTCCAACAATGCATTTTTTTTTATTTGAGGCATCTACTTAGGACATGGCCTAATTTAGCTTTTAGCTTATAAACTCCGCAAATTCCTCAAATGGCAAAATTGATGAAACAGGCACGCAGACCAAGTTTATTACTTAGATCTTATACTAGCTAAATATTAAAAAAAATAACAGGTAGATATGGTTTTTTGCATATATACAGGAGAATTAACAGTCAGAGAAATAAAATTATTTAATTTTTTAAGTAAATTGACATTCTAATTAAATTTGACGTGTCCATTTAATACAACTGTCATAATGACAGCTGTCATTTTTAAATATGGACCAGATGTTTGAAAAGGCAGTCAAGTTACTTAAAAAATTGTATTCAAGACTTACTTTGAGCAATATTGTACAGGAATTAGTTGTTGGCAAGGTCTCAGAATAGAAACTATTTACAAAAAAAGACCTTAAATTTAAAAGAAATGCATACTAGATACTGTAAATTCTAAAATTTGGCCTCAAAAAAGAAACTTAGTTTAAAATTTCAATTTTAAGGCCTGACAATAGTCTTGTCAAATTCAAATTTTATATAAGGCCTTTCAAAATTTGCTTTAAAAGCCTCCTAATAAGTTTTTCAATGCAATTTTAAGCGCTATATTTTTACGTAGAGAGCATTGTTGCGGCGCTATAATTAATATCATCTCAGCTTAAAATAATTATAATGTCACCATAAATCAAGCAAAATTTTCTTTAAAATAATATTTAATTTGGTAAAATAATGGAATGTTAGTTTGTAAAAAAATTGTCTTGTAATGAGCTGAAATTAATTTTGAAATTAATTTCACTGGCATTAAATTGCACATTGAAACAAAAACAAACATAAAGTTGAGTGGAAAAAATACTGCAATCATTTTAAAAATTGACGATTCAAAATGTCAGTTTATAACTATTTTTTTTTTGGTAATTACAATGGCAAGACATTTTAGACGGATTAAATTAAGTAGGCATTGTAATTATGAGATTAACTCACATTTAAATCAAATAATATTAATAAGGTAGATAAATAAGAACAGAAAATTTAAATAATAACAGTTTAAAATAATTGTTTTGGAGCAATGATTGTGGGTCTTTTTTCATTTTGCTAAAAATATAAAATAAAGTCAGGTACGACATTTTCCTACACCGTTTAAGCAAAATGGAAAACAAAACCCATATTTTAAACATTTAAAAAACCCTTATGTTTTAAATGAACTTGGGAAAAAGCAACAAGTATAAAAGCTTGCTTAAAATTCGGTTGGTATCAATTTAAAGTCCCATACTTTTTTAGTAACGGTCGCGTTCACGAAAAACATAGTTATTTTTCAACAATCCTTCGCGATTTGTTTGTATAGCCCATAATTCTAAGCAAGCACCTTGTCACTTTAATCCAAGTTTCAATAATCCAGTCCCAGATTTAAAACCTATAAATGGCCAACTATGAGTTTAAACTCAAACCTGCCCTTTTAAAACATTCAATAACAGGAATAGAAAAACTTGCAATATTTCATAACACTTGAAATCTCTAAAAGAAAAGGCAGAGGTCTACATAAACTGGCCACAAAGGGTTTTTCAATCCACATTTTTGTTTTTACATTATTTCCAAGAAAAAAAGTTACTTCTTGAGCAAAAAAATAATGAGCTTAGCGAAAAAAAAACTTAAAAATGCTCCAATTATTATGCAGCTAAAAATATCAGTCGTTTCATGGCAAGATGGACCTTTATACCATAACTCATTCAGTATAAAGATCTTCTAGAACTTTTAAAAGTTGTAAGACTCATTTTAACCAAACTTTTTAAAAACGAACCTTTATCTTCTTTCATTAGAGTCTAATTCCTTCAATTTCTCTGACCGTTCAGTTTCAAATTTAGTAGTAACCAAATCAGATCCATCGTCTAGAATTTCCAGGTATTTGTATTCATCTTCAGAATCGCTTTGTTTAATAGCAGAATATTCGGTATCATTTTTCGTATCGTGACTCTGATCGTGTCCTACAATTTTGGAGCCTCGCCTTTCAAACACATTCTTAACATGATTTAGTTCTTCAACAACTTTATCTTTGACACTTCCAACAGTGTCATATACCTTATCACTGAATTTAGTGCTTAAATCTTTTAGTTTTTCGCTATGAATTTTTATCACCGAGTGTTTGTTATCTGATTCAGTGTCAGTATCGTTGAGAGGGACTTCGCAAGGAGCGTAGATTTCCTTCTCCTTCCAATCTTCGAATGTCTTCTGTTTTCTGAACATGACTTTGAAGGTAAGGATGTAGACGGTGGAGAGGATAAAGATGGCCCCGGTGACGAAGAGGAGGTACATCGCCACTTGTTCAACGATTGGGAGAATGTTGAGGTAGAGGTTGAACCGCTGTTGAAGAGAGGGAGGCAGCTTGTACATTGTCTGTGGACAAAGAGAGAGGTGTGATTAGAAATAATAATAAATTGATTTCGCCTATGGCGGCCAATCTCAGTGGAGATTCGCCATCTGCGCGGGACATATTCCTAGTCCACAAGTGAGTGCGCAATTATAGGTGCACTCTCAATTTTTTTCGTCTTCTCTAATAGTCCTATTGGATTGCAGGCTTAAAACCAGCAGGTTAACGTGCTTTCCGAGGAACAAGGTATCATACTGCTAGTTTACAAACTCCGGATTGCTACTGAGAAAAACTCAATATCACTTTTAGGGCAATAGAAGGAACATAATGGATTTCAGGCAGTACGAGTCTAATAGTCCCCCTGATCCATCTAGGGATGAAGGACTAATTTAAGGATCGTCATCATTTCAGCCTATTGCAGTCCACTGCTGGACATAGGCCTCTCCCAGAGAGCCCCACAGCGCACGATCTCCTGCTTTTTTCATCCAGCCACCTTCTTCAGGTTCTCGGTTCATCTTGCCGGGAGACGTCCCCCGCTACGCTTACCTACACGCGGTCTCCATTCCAGAACCTTTCTACTACACCTTTAGTCGGTTCTGCTGCAGACATGACCCAGCCCTTTGCCACACACATTTATCGATGATCACGGTTAAAATAGTTAAATGAATTATCCTACTACTATTATAAAGGCGAATGTTTGTAAGTATGGATGTATGGATGTTTGTTATTCTTTCACGCAAAAACCACTTAACGGATTTGGCTAAAATTTGGTATACAGATAGTTTATAACCTAGATTAACACATAGGATAGTTTTTATCCCGATTTTATGTTCCCGTGGGATAATTTTCAAGTTGTAGCGGGTGAAGCCACTGATAACAGCTAGTAAGTAATACTTACAATATCGAACCAAAGTAGTGGAAGGTACATGTGGGCGAATCTTTCAGCGTTCTTGATTGAGGAGATGTCTCCTAAAGCCATGTTGATCTGGACCTTGGAACTGACATCCAGAGGCAAACCTGATTGCGGCTCGATCCAGAATCTGTAAACAAGAATGGCTTGGTTAAATACAGGGATGTTAATGGATTTTGTATTGGTTGGTACTCGTAAATGTCTTCGAAATTTTGGTGCTCGGACATGCCGGAACCCCCTCTTGAAGAGAAGAGGCTTAGAAACAATACAAGCTGATTGTGATTGTAATGCTGATGCTAATAGCTTAGCTAAGAATAACCAGATGCAACTGAATATCCGTATTTTACATGGTAGGACTGCCTATCTTAACTCCAAAAACCAGTAACTAGGCAATACTAAACCCCTTGGTAAGACATGGTTGTCAGCATTTCGAGCTTCTGACTAATAGTCACGACTGTCAAAGATCTACAAATCACAGCCGGGACCAACGGCTTTAGGTGCTATTCGAGGTATGGATTCTTGTTTTCGACTTGCTATGATGGATGGTCCCACGGAGGAAACTCGGTATGGTGGATGGTCATCAGATATACATGGATCCACAGAACAACCTCTACAAGCTACCAACTTTACGTAGTTAGTAAAAATACTTACGCAGTCTCATGCAGTTCAGGGTTAGGCGTAAGCCCCTCGACCTTGCTGAAGAGCACTTCGTCGCCTTTCCAGAAGTGGGGGTATGATAGAGCGATGGGGAAGCCGTAGTAGCAGTCCGTGACATCTATCAGGCCTGGTGGTAGACATTTACCTGTAAAAAAAGAGGTTCAGGAGGTTAGTTTGAGGACTTGCTGGATCTGATGGTATTGGTATGAGCCACGGGACTGTCTTAACAAGTAACGGTAACTCATCATCATCTGCCTGCCTTTTCCCGACTATATCGGGGTCGGCTTCCAGTCAAAGCAGATGCAGCTGAACATCAGTATTTTACATGGAGCGACTGCCTATCGAACCTCCACAATCCAGTAATTGAGAAATACGATGCCCCATGGTAAGACTGGTTGTCAGACTTTAGAGCTTCTGCCTAACAGTAACGATTGTCAAAGATCTACAAATTACAGCCGATACCAACGGCATATAATAATGTAATATTTTAATTGATAGATATAGTCTCAGATCATAGAAATAGGCAGATAGAACACGCGAGTGGGTCCACCAAAGTAAATACAAAATCAAAATCGAATACAAAGTCGCAACAGTAGCAAGCTACGCGTCGTACCAAGGTGCGCGTCGTTGTTGTTTTTTGCCAAAATATGGCGTCTCGTGTCTTTAAACATCGTAAAAAATGTTCTCAAAAACATAGAAAACATTATGGAATGTAATTCGATTTGTTTTTCTATTAACTTTGGTGGAGACACTCGCGTGTTCTAAGCGTTCTATCTGCCTATTTTTTTGATCTGAGGAAGTGTTTTGTGTAAGTTCTTACCATGTCTGCAGAAACATTCGTTCTCTTTGATGTATTTTCCATTATCCAGCATGTTTTCTGGGAAGGTGTACTTGTAACCTTTAAGGCCACTCTTTTCACCTTCGCCCACAGGAATCTATTGAACAAAGAAAACAGTTTATCAATACCATTTATTTTTGTTTATAACTAGCTATCAGCCCTGGCTTCGCGTAAGGACAATAAAATTCTTAAAAGAAATACAGCTAATGACACTCAAAAATAATGTAGTTTTCTACTGGTGAACATTTTTCGAAATCGGTTAATTAAATCCAGTGATCCTGCAAACAGTGCAAACACTATATTTTCTTCTATTTGGATTTTCTGGTGGGCTTCAATGTTGGTTCTGGCTTTCAGGAGTTGCAGTGGTTTGGGAATAGTGTGGTGGAATTGTAAATACTACAACCGACTTTGATAAACCGACTGACAATATTATAAAGGTCTTTAGTGATATACTCGTAGACTTCACTATCCTAATATTAGAGAGGGAAGACAAAGACAGCCAGGGAGAGAAAGAATCAGAATTAAAGAAGACAACTGCAAAATGGCATTTGGCATTGATATTAAGGTTCGTTTTGCAGTTACACTTATTAGACAAGATATTTAAGACAAAAGTTCAATAGATGTTTAACTTTTTTATAGTACGACGACATTTATGTCTCAAATAAAAACGTATAAACAAAAGACGGCTGGCTCTCACTGTCTCACTCTACCACTACAAGAGAAAAAAGATTATCAAACTTACCAAAGGCGCAGCTCTGCATAAGCTCTTCCTATAAAACAGAATAGTCTCATTCTTGGTGACGCCTCCCTTGAACTTGGTGCCATCAGAAGCATACTGCACGTTGGAACAGTGTTTCCCATCCCACTGAGGCAGGTCGACGGAACCACGGTAGGTGTCAATGAGCCCTGAGATACGGACATCGTCTTCGCCTGTGAAGACTGTTTCGAAATCACCTTCGAAGTCGTACATCTGGTGAAGGAAAGTTGAGGTAATTTTTTTTTTTTTTTTGGGAGAGTTTATGAGGGCCAGGTACGGTCGACAAAAGAGTACCTATTCCAAATTCTTCTACATTATTTTCTACATTATTCTTCTACATTGTAAACGTTTACAAAACGCCGAATAGGCCCCAGTTTTATCACTAATTTATTCTATAAACATTACATAAAGGCTCTCACGGTGATAAATCAGCTCGATAGTTGAGATGTAAAAGTGTAGTGAAACGCTTTTTAGTACTAAAATAGAGCCACAAGTGCAATAATGTCACGAATTTGCACTTTAAAAGTAACCAAAACATGTTTAAAGTGCTATTTTGCACTGTAAGCGTGTTGAGAGATCTTTCCTGACACTTATATTATTCATAATTTTTTGTTCGTGTTGTGTCAGTCGTGCTCCTCAAAATAACAAAACAAAAGTTAAGACTCATATCATTTGCCATGTTGCCTAACGTATATCATTGTAATAAAAAATACATGCAACTCTGCCATAACTGCCATAACTTGCACTTGCGTAAATAATTGTATCGTTAAAATCATTATGCTGATTTTGAATTTGACAATGCGCCCTCATTATTTTCGTGTTTTAATTAAATTTTAATTAATAAAATAAGGACTTGTCCCGAATACGGATCCTATAGTACACATTGGCTCCAGCTGTGCTACTAATGTGCTATCGCGGCAGAAAATAGCGGCCATATTTTCTAATTAGGGGTCCTTGTCCAAACATAAAATAGTGTAGTCAAAATAAATTTCTTTGATGGAGTTGCATTAAATACACACTAGGGCATAATTTGGGATTGTAGTTGTAGCAATCTAAAGCCACGAGTCGATCAAATAGAGCGCGTCACAATCGACATTAAGAAATACTAGTGATGTAATTGTTACTGAAAAGCCATTAAAGGTCCAATTAGTCCATTTATGATCAATTTCAGTGTTTTTATGTCACGCTTTAGTCTCGTTTCAGTAACACCAACTCAATTTAAGAGCTATTTGAATTTAAGATTTAGCAATTGCGCCAGGAGTCGCTATGGTACTATTTAGTACTATAGAAGAGTTTTCATGATTTTTACAGAACTAGCCCCTTAGCGATGTTGAGGGAGCTTTTATGAAGCTAAACGATTACGTAATGGTTGTGTAAGTTACTTTTATAGTGCAAATTGATCCTGTAATACGTAATGGTTGTGTAAGGTACTTTTATAGTGCAAATTGATCCTGTAATAGCGTTTTCAATACTGCTACAGTCCTAGTACTGTAAAAATTATTTTGACGCATTATTAGAGCAAAATAGATACATAAAAGTGTCAGTAAGGTTGTCTATAGTACTAAATAGTACCAAAATCGTTTTTTTTTCATTTCTATTACAGAGCAACACTTTAAAGATTCTTTTGTTTGGCCCTGTAAGCGTTCTAAGAGCTATATATAGAACTTAAATGCTCTTTAATCTTATAGACCCAAAATGCTTTGTTATTAACGTTTATAGTACATGCAGTCACAATGGTTACTGTTAAAGACCTACTATGTCACTCTTTGGTGATAAACGCCTAGGTTATAGAACCTATTGTTACTTGGGAGGGTAACTTGTAATTAGTTGTTGGCTTAGAGGTTTACCATCTCGTTTTTTTTTACTCATGAGGTGGCGTTTAAACCCAGGCAAGTACCAATGTGTCTTTTATAATGTATTATGTACCTACTTTCTAAGATTTAATATCACTGCCATCGGTGACTGAAATATTCGTGAGGAAACCAGGACTTCCTTAATAAATTTAAAAGTCCAAAACCATGTTAAGAGGCCTGTAGTGTTCCCAGAGGCTGTTAAATTAACAATGACACCAGCCCCCCTAGACAAGTCGCCAACGATAATAATTGTTAACGCTCGGTTCTCCCCAATAGATTTTCAACCTTATTCCTTCGAGTCTTTAGTTGAAAATCTATTTAGGATTTCTAAGCGTTAGCGACTGGAACGAACGACAACGCCATGAAATCTTCAATAGATTTTCAACTAAAGACTCGAAGGAATAAGGCTGAAAATCTATTGGGGAGAACCGAGCGTCAGAGTGTCAGACTTAGTAGAAAGAAAGTCGAATAAAAAAATAAATATTTGGGAACTTTTTTTGTTGTTGTAATAAATATTTGTAAATATTCATTGGATTAAGAAAAGAAAAAATACGAGTCCAATATTTAAGAAAACTTTAAATGACGCAATTTATTGATGCTATATTTAACTTACCCGATCAATTAATCCAAGTTTATCGAAGTAGATCCATCCCGGCAAGAAAGTGTTGCCCAGGGTCATCAACTCGGACTTGTATCCCATCATGAACTCCCGAGCAGTCATCAGCGCCAAAGGCTTGGTGTCCGTCAGGGTGATCAGATTGTTGAGACCGAAGCGAGTGAACAGGTCCTTTTGGGAAACCACGTTCGCGATACTCTGTTGAAGAAATTGGTGGTTAGGTTATGTTGAAAGTAACAGAAATGGGGTCCCCGCCAAATAAGTCTGGATCCTAATAACCTTCGAACAACCTAATTTTCATTCAAATCCGTTCAGCCATTTGATTCGAGTAACAAAGATCCATCCATTAATACAATGTTGAGAAGAATTTACTTTAGCGTAAGTCTTGACTAAGTAAATATTTTATTTTGAAACAGTAATCATTACTTAAGTTAATATTGTTAAATGCAAGCGTATAAGTAAATATATTGGGAAGTTCTTGACATCAATATCAAGTTGCAGTAAGTGCAATTGCCCTTTCTGTGTGGACTGACTCCTGGTATAATGTGAGCTACACACGATATTTACTGTAATTTTACTGTAAAATTCACGCCCAACGACGATATAATACTAGACTCCTCATGCACGATCTAAGTGTCTAAACACACTATGCCGAACGTACGCGACCGAAGTTCCGCGGCTGATTTTACGTTCCAACGTATTCGGCTGATATGACACACCATAAGTGCCGAACTTACGCGGCAGAAATTCAGTTGCGCAATTTTGTGTGTATATTCAGTGTTTCGAGCGCTGTCGTGGCGTCGTGTCATCTAAACAGCCGGACATAACTTCGGTCGCGTATAATGTGTGTTCTACAGAATACGTTTCCGCCGAATTTCTGCTGATCTTACGCCCGACTGAAGTTCGGCTGTACGCTATAACGCAACTTAATTCCGGCATAATGTGTCGCCAGTAATTCAAATAGCATTGCAGGCGTAATCATGCCGAATTTCCGTCGCGTATCCTCGGCATAGTGTGTTTAGACACTAAAGAACACAAACTATTCTGCCAAGTTGCTGAGGTACTACGTAAGCGAGGGGGACGGGGTACTGCGTTGTGATTGGCTAACTCAAGGTCTGTGCTGTCTCAACGTATGTTTACGGCTCACAGGATTGGTCGAAATGAGACGAATTAAGACTTTTTTGCCTAATGTGTTGGCAGACATCGGTCGCCTGTTATTAGGAGTCTAGTATTATATCGTCGTTGTTCACGCCGGATCCACACGTTGGCCGTGTTGGCCGAACAGAAGGAGACGGCGCTATACTAAGAAACGAGATATAATTATTTGCGTCTTATTAGGATATTTATTTAAAGGTTGCTCATGTTGCAATAAGACTTCGTAGGACATAAAATAAGGTAACCAAGCTTGAATAAATACTTGATAAATGTAAATAAGTACTTCCACACTTATGTTGCTAAATAGAAGGATAGGTGTATGACCTGCAACCTCGTGGATTGCAAGATGGCAGACATTTGCAAAACGACACAAGATACTTATTGCAAATATGGTATAAATTATATGCTAAATATAAAAATGATCCCTTTTGGAAGTTTCTATTTCCGTTTGGATACTTCTAATTCACGAACGAAAGCAGGCCCAGTGGTATCGGTCCCGACTTACAAGTTGTAGGTCGTGATTTCGATCCCCGTCAGGCGCATTACTTTGTGTAATTCATTTTATCACTACTGCTCTCAATACGGTGAAGGAAACCGGATATGTCCTAGAACCAAAAATTCGAAGACATGTGACATCTACCAACCCGCACTGGGACCGTGTAGTGGATTATGGCCCACTCCCTCTCACAGAGAGGAGACCTGTGTCCCAGCAGTGGGAACATTATATGCTGATGATGACTTCTAATTAATTATATAAAATCGCTTTAGTTTGCGTCTTCGCCTGAGTTATCATCTACCTGTCTTTTCCCAATTATATTGGGGTCGGCTTCCAGTCGAACCACATGCAGCTGAGTATCAGTATTTTACATGAAGCGACTGCCTATCAGACCTCCACAACCCAGTAACTGGATAATGCGATACCCCATGGTAAGACTGGTTGTCAGTCTGTTTTATATAGAGCTTCTGACTAATAGTAACGACTAAGACAATCATACAAATGACAGCCGGGACCAAGATTTGTACGTGCTTTCCGAGGCACGGAGGAAACTCGCTATGACAGATGGTCTCCTATCAACAGGCCGCGTTTTTTTTTGTAATCTATGGAATTGTTTGAATCCAGTCACATAGAAAAGCGAAAGCGATCCGATAGTCTTTGTGACTGGCTTCAAACAATTCCATACATTACAAACTAAAACGCCTCATTTCGCGTTCGCCACGAATGTCTGAAAAATAGCTTTATGGATTCGGATTTCTTTCTGTACCTTTTATTATTATGATATTGCGTGGTTTTCTTTCTAGTAAGTTCGAAACCAGTTCTAGAATCAAGATATTTTAATCTTATGTGTCAACAATTTATAGAAATAGCTTCTTCATAAATATGTAAAATGTAATGGAAATATAACATGTTTATACCATGTTTTGAATCATTCAAATAGTTTTCCTACCCAGGGCGGGGCAGGAGTGACTGTCAGACTTGTACTGACTAAAATCCAAGCTGATCTTTTAATAGCTCTTTACATTCCAGGGTCACGGTTCCTTGAAACCTAACTCTCACTGAATGTTACGGTGCTTGTACACGGCGCATGTAACCGGCGCAAGTAAAGGTGCGGGTTTGCGGTTTACCCGCGCGAGTAACATGCGCAAGCTACTTGATCAAGCTCCCCGCGGGGTGCTTGTACACGGCGCATGTTATGTAGCTTGAGCATGTTGAGGCACTTGTGCGGGTCACATGCGCCGTGTATAAGGACCCTTAGTCAAAGCATGCACGCAAGTATAAGGCATGTCGCACATACGCATTAAGTGGCACCCAGTTGGCATTAAGACTTATGTTGATTGACGGAAAATGGGTATGCAGTTAATATTAAGATAGCTCCAAGTAGGTAACCTTTGTGACTTATAAACAGCTAGATGAAGCAATAATTGAAAACCTCAAGGAAAATTGAAAGGACATTAACATAATACCTATGCGATTTAGAAAGGATTTTGCACACCTACGAACATATTATAATTCTCTGTAAATGCCGACGAAAAATGAATCATCGCAACGACTTTTCAATCTTTTTCAGAGCTGATATCGTGGGCATGCGGACAGCGAGTAAAGGGCAACTCGCTGTCCGACCATGGATCATGCCCGGGTCGACGGCACGTCGTGTTCCACACCGTGGATTTTAGTCAGTACAAGTCTGACAGTCCTTCCCGCCTTGCCCGGGGTAGGAGGACTCATTTGATGATTTTACCACGCTGATGATTTTACCACGCTAAAAAAAGGGTTTATAATCGTACTCCGAAGTTTTGTTAGTTTTGAAAAGTTTGTATGTTTATTTCTCGTTCCCACAAAAAAATACTGAACGGATTTAGATGAATTTTAGTACACAGATATTTTATAACCTGGATTAACACATAGAATAGTTTTTATTCCGAATTTTTGTTCCCATGGGATACAATGTTGACTTCTAGCCCTGAAGCCGATAGCAGCAGTTGGTAGATAAATATAAAAGTAATTACCAGTAACGCAATGTGTGGTAGGTAGAGGGTATCATTTTCTTGGTTGCCCTCAGACAACTCCTCGACCCAGGTCAAAGGATGAGTAGGAATCGCTGATAAAGTCGCATTGTCGTTGAACTTCGTCACTCTATGTTCAAGAGATTCCCTGTGGATAACAAATAATAATTATTTATTAAAACAAACATGCAGTTAACATCTGTTTTTTTTTGTGGGAAAATCCGGCCGGCTTTTTCCAAACTAATACTGTTCCTATGTATACAGGTTCGTTGTTTATTTTACCTGTGGTAAAATCATGAATAAAGTTTTCTCACCCTGAGTGGAGTGGAAGGGACAATGCTACTGCACCATTCCCTAACCACTGCAACTCCTGAAAGTTAGAATCAACAGTGGCGATTACTAGAAAAGCGCCGAGACAATGAGGCTCAAGAAAAGGGTCATTTCCGAGAAAAAACACAATAACGTTTATTAAGGTAAGAGGCATGTTGACGGCGAGTAATGGGCCACTCGCTGTCGGATCATGGACTATGCCCGGCTCGAGTTGTGTCGTAAAGTGCTGTCAACAACATAATAGGCAAAGCCTGCGGGAGCCGCAGCTAACCGTGGTTCCAGAACTTAAAAGGCTATTGAAGGACACCGTAGATTTTAGTCAGTACAAGTCTGACAGTACCTCGATCCTGTCTTGCCCTGGGTGTGAGGAGTCATTCGATGATTTTAACACGCTAAAAAAAAGGGTACTCTACCAGTAAAATAATCTAGTAGCAATTAAAAAAGATGATTCTTAATGACATGCTCAACATAAAATAATTATTAAAATCATCACATGTCTTTTATTATTTCCCATTAAAACTAATAATTACTAACAACATAATTAGTTTAATTACTGTGTTGTATTAATTAAAAATGAATATACAGTTGCGATATTTATTTATACATAAATCATGTATTTATGTTTAAATATCATAAATGTATTATTATTATGTCTGTCACTAGCGCTACCGCTATCTAAAAGGCACTGATTTCGATTCTCAGTTCAGATAAAGTGTTTTTTTTTTTGTTCTAAATAAACATAATCATTGTTTCTGCCACCTATCCTCATTGTAGGAGACTGTAAATTAGTATGTTTTCTACTCCTCCACTATTATTTTCCGATTTATTTCGTTGCAGGATCCAAGACAGGTAAATTTATTCTACGGGACACGTCGAGCTTCATTGTCTCGGCGCTTTTCTGGTGATCACTCCTATTGATTCTGGTGTAGTTGCAGTGGTTTGGGAATAGTGCAGTAGCATTATCCCTTCCACTCATCTCAGGGAGAGAAAACTTTATTCATGATTTTACCACAGGTAAAATAAACAACGAACCTGTATACATAGGTATTGTGCAGTAGGATTGTCTTTTCCGCTTCACTCAGGGTGGAGAGAATTCTATTCATGGTTTTACCACAGGTAAAATAAACATCGAACTTGTACACATAGGAATAAAGCAGTAAGACTGTCTCTTCCGCTCTACTAATGGGGAGAGGACTCTATTCATAATTTTACCGCAGGTAAAAAAAACAACGTACCTGTAAACGTAGGGTCCGACTTCTTTAACTTTGACCTTATCATCAATACCAGCCATGTACTCCTCAGCGTTGGTGACGTTGAAGAGATATACTTTAAGGTACAGTTCCACTTCGGGTTTTCGCCACATCTCGAAAATTTCGCCACCGTCGGATAAGATTGCTTTCTGGAAAGAGAAATTAAAATTTTAGGGGAAAAAAAATAATTTACGTAAATACATACCTAACCCTTTTTAATTTCGTTATAATAGAGTAAAACAAAAGGTAAAAAAATCTTCTATTTTATTGCTCAAAAAAAACACTTAGTGATTTTAGAAAATACGACAAAATCTGTGATTTTTAAAATCATTGACACTGATGGTGCACTGAATGAAGCAGACACAAAATGTCAGTGTTTAAATAAAAAAACTTTGGAAAGACACACAAAATTACTGTAAAAATCAATTCTAGAAAGAACGCCTTATATTGTAAGAAAAATATTTTAAATGTTAGAATTTATCAAAAAAACTTTATAATCTCAAAAGCTTGTCGCCCAAAACTCAGTGAAACTCAAAATCTTAGTGAAAAATAAAAATAAAACAAACCTGTTTGAAGAAGAAATCATATGGTTTCAAGAACATGATAAAACATCCCGCTGCTAGCGCGAAGAAACCCAGCATCAACAGAATGAAAAGACCTGGAACAAAGAAAAACATCGTTAAAATCGAAAAACTCATCATCACTATTTTTATGGCAATATCATCCAATTAGTTCAGCACGAGTTTTCAGTATTTGAGACGTAAACAATTTTCAAGGAAAAAATTAGTTCCTTCTTCGCACACCAGAGGCGCTGTTCCATTTTTTCATACAAGACACGCTTTATATACTGGAAAGACGCTGTAAATAAATGAGTGAAAATTCGTGCTAAGGGTACAGAACAGGATAGGACAGACTGTCAGACTTGTACTGATTAAATTCCACGGTGTCCTTCAAAAATAGCTCTTTAAGTACCGGGGTCACGTGGTTATCAGATACGACAGTCATCATCATTGAGTTAGAAGACTTCTTCACGATAATTTATTTTTCTTCAGTACCCGTAGCACGAATTTTCAGTATTTGAGACGTAAAGTAAACTGGAACTTTGACAATTTCAAATTGACAATTTTTAAGGAAAAACTTATTCCTGCTTCGCACACCAGAGGCGCTGTTACATTTTTGCATACAAGAAACGCTGTAAATACTGTAAAATAAAAGAGTGAAAATTCGTGCTAAGGGTAGTGTTTTGAGAGCAGTGGTGATAAACTAAATTGGATGGGTTCGAACTCACGAGAAGCTAAGGAGCTCCTGCCTAAATAATTACAGCCGCACAGGCCGATCCTCCGAATTAAGCCGTATTTGCCGAGATCGGTCTGTGAATGGGTGACCATCTATCATAACGAGTTTCCTCCGTGCCTTGGGAAGCTCGTAAAGCCTTTGGTCCCGGCTGTCATTTGTAGATCTTTGACAGACGTTACTGTTAGTCAGAAGCTCGAAAGTCTGACAACGAGTCTTACCATGGGGTATCGTAGTGCCTTACTAGGTTGTGGAGGTGAGATAGGCAGTCGTTCCATGTAAAATACTGATATCCAGCTGCATCTGGTTTGACTGGAAACCGACCCCAATATAGTTGGAAAAAGGCTAGGTGGATGGTAGACAGTGTTTTTTTTCACAGAAAATGATAGAAAAATTTAAGAAAAGAAAGACGGAATGAGGTCACAGTGCATAGTTGGAATGAGATAATGAGCGCTATGCTATAATAGTAAAGTACCAATTCAATTGTAACCCTTGTACAAGTAATTTATTACGTTTAAGATTATTATGTTATAATCTTTTGGAGTCAAGTTCAAGAACAAGACTAATTAGGGGAAAATTGGACATTTAAGGGGTATCCCATACAAAATACCCGACGAGTGCGAATCTAACTCCTACCACCCGCCATCGGCAGTGGCCGGGTTTTTTTACATGACACACACGAGGCATGTTGTTAAGTATGCTAAATAGTCTAATTTAAATAATTTAAAACAATTTTACAATCGATAAATATTATTTGAAGGCATTAAACACATAACTAGATAATTATGGTAATGTTTGTAAAAAATAACACGTGGAAAATATTCGGGCCTAACATTAGGGCAAAATCTCGTTCTAAATTGCGACTTTAATAGATCAAGTTTTTACTTAGGGTTAATTTCACATAGTGACGCGGTCTGATATTGAAAATAATATGTATATTCTTTTCGTGTAATATATCATCATCACCTGCCTAGCCTTTTCCCAGCTTCCCGGGTCGACGGCGCGTCGTGTCCCACGCGCGCCTCAAAGAGCGTCAGCATAATGACGGGGCCCCCCTCTCAGAGGGCCAAAGCCTGCCGGGGTCGCGGGATTATTCGCTTACCGTAACCCCGGAACATAATAGGCTATGAAGGACACCGTGGATTTTAGTCAGTAGAAGTCTGACAGTCCCTCCCGCCCTGCCCGGGGTTGGAGGACTCATTTGATGATTTTACCACACTAAAAAAAAAAAGCCTTTTCCCAGCTTTATTGGGAACGGCTTCCAGTCGAACCAGATGCAGCTGGATATCAGCAAAATGGCGACTGCCAATCGGACCTCCCCAACCCAGTAACTGGGCAATACGATATCCCATGGTGAGGCTGGTTGTCATACTTTAGAGCCTCTGACTAGCAGTAACGTTTGTTAAAGACCTACAAATGACAGCCGGAGCTTTAAGTGCTTTTGAATCGCTATTAAAATGTGCGCGCTGTGCTACGCTATGTCGTGCAGCGTCGCGTCTAGGTGTGTATTGACCCTTAGCCGGTTTTATCTGGTTTGGTAATAATTATTAGTCATAATATTTTATTACTACAAAGGAAGTGTACATTTGCAAAATATTGAGTAATATTTACATGTATTATATTGGCTCCCTAAGCATCAAGGCATTTTTATTTATTTCTTGCATTATGTGAACGAAGTCGCGTGAAGAAGCTAGTATAATAATATAATTAACTTGTATTTCTCGTAGTATGGATCAAAGGTCTTTTCTTATGTAGAATTAAGTAATCAAGCTAATTACCGCCCTAGGTTCAATTACGGCATTGAAACATATAGGTTTTATGGTTAGAAATAGAATAGTTGAGCTACCATCTCTTCAGTTCGATTCCCAGTTGAAGCAAAACGACGTTGGATCTTAAATTGAGGGCCATGTTTGCCGGCCTTTTGGGACTGTCTAAACAGGCCACCGTGACCCTGGAACGTACAGGGAAATTTAAAGAACATGGTGGATTCTAGCCAGTAAGAGTCTGCGATAGTCACTTCCCTTCGAGCTCATTAAATCATTTTTAAAGTTTAACATAATTATCTTTTGAACACCTGTCTAAAAAACTGTCAACTTCAAATTTGACGTTGTTAATACGGGTTTTGCAGTTATACTTTTTTTTTGACAAGTGTTCAACACAATAATTATGTTAAACTCTTTTGTAGTAAGGCGGTATCTGTTTATTTTCCTTTGTGTGTATTGAATAAACAAAATGGAAAATATTTACTTGATTAATTGAGAATTAATTTTTTATGTCATTAAAATCGAATTAAGTTCGTAAACTATAGACAGAATGACTCAGACTTATTTATTTTATCTTGCAACCCAAAAATAAGGAATTTACTTTACGGAATGATTGACTTCTTTTCAGTCTTTAGTAAATAACTAGATATTGCATGCGGGTACACCCGCTACAACTCAAAAATTATCAGACACGTTGACACGGGATAAAAACTATCGTATATTAATCCAGGTAATTTATATAATATATAAAAAACCAATGGCCTGACTGACTAGCCTGACTGGCCTGTTGGCGTAGTGGTTAGTGACCCTGACTGCTATACCGGAGGTTGTGGGTTCGATTCCCACCCAGGACAAATGTTTGTGTGATGAGCTCGATCATTTGTTCTGTGTCTGGGTGTAAATTTATCTATAATATGTATGTATTTAGAAATATATAAGTATGTTTATCAGTTGTCTAGTACCCATAACACAAGCTCTGCTTAGCTTGGGACTAGATGGCGTTGTGTGATGGTTGTGGAATATTATTATATATTATTATTATTATGATATATTATTTCGCTTTGACACACGCAAAGTCGAAGGTAAAATCTAGTAATTTATACAAATGTGATAATTTAGGCGTACCAACTTCCTATTCGTATTAAGTATGCTATTTATGCAAAAATAACAAGTAATTAAAGAAATTAGAGCAAAAAATATGCAAATTTAAAGTAGACTCACGTGTTTCTAAAAAACTTAATTAAAAGAATTAATTACTAATTAGTTAATTAAAACCTTGATTGGCTCAAGGTGCGTCCTTTTTTAACTGACTTTAAATTAGAAGGTGGGTTCTCAATTCGACTCTATATTTTTTATACAACGTGTAACGTTAATAGCCGCAAAACCTCACGTGGGGTAACTCAGCCCATGTTAATGATCAATGTTTGTTCTAAAAATTTTGGAAATAAAAAAAAATCATCCAATATGAGAAATTGATCGATCCTATCGCATCAGTATGAAAAATCTTTTTTTTTTTACCTCATAGTCATAACTTACGACTGGATGAACCAAATTCTTTTTTTATGCAATATATCCGTTATTTGGTCCTTGCTCGCCGTCTGATCAAGAAACAGGCCCTGTGATGTGCCTCAAGGAGCTGTCAGCACACTTAGCCCTATAGAAGACCAGTCTTCTATAGGGCTAAATGCCTTCCAGGGTTGCGAAACTGTCTAAGCAGGTTACCGCAGCCCAGGGCGGATATTACAACGTCTTAAAACCAGACTTGTTCCAGTGAATGAAAGTGACAGAGCTATACAAGTCGCCTAGCGCCATCCCGTTCACTCACAGGAGAACGAGAAAGAGAAGACGTTGTAATACGGCCCCAGGTGTGTCAAGAAACATCACCTAAATAAACCGTTTTGTTGAATTTTGAATCCTCTTTGCATCGTTTTAGAGTTCTAATTCCAACAGGTAAGTTTAGATATCATTATCATTTAAGTCGTCCAAAGTCAATGACCTTCATCACATAGTTATATATCGATTATATATTAATTGGAAATCTTCCATTGAATCAAAACAAAAAATCGTAGTGCGATGACAGAGCCTCCAGTAACCACATTATTTTGAGGACATAAGATCCGATACGGTTTCCGTAGATCGTCTTGCGAACGTCCTTCGCCGTGGCCGTCTATAACTGCGGCTGGAGTGGAGGTAGGACGCTGTCCTCTCCCTCACGCGACAGAGTTCACACATTTTTTTTACGTAGTAAAATCATCAAACGAGTCCTCCCACCGCGGGCCGGGCTGGAGGGACTGTCAGACTCGTACTTAATAAAACCCTCGGTGTCCTTCAACAGCCCTTTATGTTCCGGGGTACGGTACTGGAATAAGTCCCGCGACCACCGAGTGTATTCAGTGGCGTGCCCTGGTGCCTGAGCCAGGCTAGGCAAGCCAAAGATAAAAAAAAACGAACTACATTACTCGATACTGACAATGCGAATAGAAGAAAGTTTCAGCCCACTTCAAAACTTTTAATTTAAAACACTCACCACTGCTTCACATTATCACGTAAGATTAATAATCACGATATTCTGACGATTCAAATAGAAGATTCGGCCACCACAAATAATTACTGCTCCATGATAGTAACAAAACACATCACTAAGAATAAGTTCTGTCGAAGCTTGAAATGGCGATTATGACATGAATTATCATGTTTCTGGGTAATTTTAAGACACAACTTGAATCTCCTACGATAATATTAGTAGTTCTTTAAAATATAGTTGTGAAAAGTAAGTTTTAACAACAAGCGTCAGATTCAGTAATAAACACACATTGTCAGCACAAATAACACAAACTCGAACCATATTAAGTAAACAAACGAATATTCTTTAGTATTTACACAACTTTTTGTTTCAAAACGTGTTATTTAATGCTAAATAATTATGATTTACTATTTATAAAAGTACAAAACAATAACAAAGTTTTGACGTAATAAACTGAAACTGACAGTAACACACGGGGTTGCCTTATTTTCTGAAGTTCCCAAAACCCAAATTCTCAAAGATTAGAAAAATTAAATTTCTCGTTTATAATTATTACAAAAGGGCTGTTGCTATTCTTTAAAATTATACATTTCTTTTGGAATGTATAGATTTGGCATTACTACCCCATTTTTTAAATTCTTTCTATTAGTATCGTTTCTGTGTTAAATTTATTTCTTGAACTGGCAACCCCGTTTAGAGCGTTCTCACTAAGGTTTTCAATTTGGCATAAAGGCCTCGAAGCCTTGCCAAAAACATTTAAAATAAAAAAAAAAGGTTTTCATTCTTTAAAAACGCTGGTTATTGCCGATTGGTTAACTCCAGCTACAGCGTGCCTGGGACCGCCCATTTTTTATCCATCTGTCTCGTTCATACACACGACAATGTGAAACAAAAAATCATACGTTCTTGAATGAAATTTACTATATTATGAGGCAAGAGAATTGTTGCCTAAGCGCTTCTCGTATTATAGTGAAGTGAACGTGACGTCACACGGGCAAGTTGCTATTATCTTTTTATTAGGAGTTTTCATTTTATTAATGGTTTTGTTTTATTTTATTATATTGTTCCAATAAATGCATTTGTTTTATTTATGCATTGTTTTGGCAAGGTAGGCTGTGCCTAATTGCCTCTATGAAGATACCGCCCATGAGTGTATTGTGTGGCCCTAATAAATACCGCAGCACATGCTGTTCCTATTATTATTATTATTATAATTCATGTTATTTTTGTTCAGCTCTTCTTTTCGTTTAATATCTTTTATTTTTTAATGTTTAATTTAGTTTTTGCTTTGTGTTTCTTTTTAACCGACGAAAAAAAAAGGAGGAGGTTCTCAATTCGACATGTATATTTGTTTTTTTTTTTATGTATGACCACGCATAACTTTTCCTGACGTGGACGGATTTCAAAAATTCTTTTTTTGTTGGAAAGAGTATATCTCAAAGTTGGTCCCATTTAAATTTTTCTTATTATTGTATCTATGTATAATTACTGTTGTTATGTTCTGTGTACGTGTCAATAAATCTTTTTTTTTTCTTTCTTTCTTCAAGCGAGAGATAGCACATGTGGAAAAGAGACAGTTCTATATAAGTTGTCTAGCGCCATCACGTTCTCACTGATAGGCCACCGGACTTATGACGGGGCCCCCTCTCAGAGGGCCAAAGCCTGCCGGGGTCGCGGGACTTATTTCCTTACCGTGACCCCGGAACATAAAAGGAAGGACACAGTGGATTTTAGTCAGTACAAGTCTGACACTCCCTCCCGCCCTGCCCGAGGTGGGACGATTCATTTGATGATTTTACCACGTAAAAAGAAAGGCCACCTGACTTGCAATACTGCTTGTACCCGGAAAGTAAATAAGTCAACATGTAAATAACAAATTACATATTTTATCTTCCTCACTGTTAATCTATTTCCTATGTATTTAAAGTAGGCCAGTTCACCCTGAACTTGGCAATGAGGCTGCATTGAAAAATGTACGCTAATCTTTACTTGGTAAGATGTAATTTGCTTTGAAGGGTATACTTTTGAACTGATATAGAAGATTTTACGGGAAAATGGACTTATTTTTGTTGAAGTCAAAGTTGGTTTTGGCTATTCTTGTGTAATTATTGTAATTTTTTTTTTAAGAAGAGTGTACTGAATAATTAATTTTGTTAATCTCGGGGATAAGCGGTATACTTTGTGTTATTCCAAAACTATACCTGTACTAAATTTCATCCAAATCCGATCAGCGGTTTTCACGTTATTGAGTAAGAACAACCATCCATACCTACATCAAAATATTCGAATTAACAATAGAGACAAGTTGTTGCCAGCGGTTACAACTTGAATATAATTCCACTGGAAAAACGAGATAAAAACTATCCTAAATGTTAATCCAGATCATTAACTATCTGTGTACGAAATTTCAAACAAATCTGTTCAGTAGTTTTTGTGTGAAAGAGTAACAAACAACCATCCAAAGAAACTTTCACGTTTATTATATTAGTAGATTATTTATTATGTATATTTCTGTAATTTTTGTGCATATAAAGACAAACAATTAAGTATAATATCTGCCAGTCCCTTAATATCTCTACCGTGAAGGTAAAACCTTGCCACAAGTTCTAGGTCAATTAGACCATTATGTAATTTAATATCACACTAACGTACCTACCTCATCTACTAAGGGATCAAGAGAGGTGAACTCGAAGGGTTAGGCTATATATATACTACATTATGTACGAAGTCCAGTACCCTTAGCACGAATTTTCACTCTATTATTTTACAGTATTTACAGCGTTTCTTGTATGAAAAAATGGAACAGCGCCTCTGGTGCGCGAAGTTGGAACTAATTTTTTCCTTGAAAAATGTCAACTTGAAATTGTCAAAGTGCTAGTTTACTTTACGTCTCAAATACTGAAAATTCGTGCTAAGGATACTGTGTAGGGACTATAAAATATATCGTAGCACGAAACCAGTTAAAAAAACCATGTGACAGAGATGTTAAATAGCTCGGGACTCTCGCAAATGACGTGTGTCAAGTTTTATAAGTACCACAACCCTTTATAAGTACCATTTCAGGTTTTATTTAATTTTTAACGTTTTGGAAGCTGCAGACATAACCTAGTAAAATAAATACATATTAAAATCTTATTCAAAAACGTCGTATTTCTAAAATGGGTGCAATTATTATACTGCGTTCTCAACATTATTGAGGTTAATGCATATATCTATAAAGGAAACATTTATAATAGTATCGCAGTTCGATACAAAATAATAGTATAAAATAATAATTCAGTATAATCAATTTCTGTGTAATATCAAAGGAAGTAATGTATTATTTGAATTGGAACGATAGTTTTGTTGGAATTGCGTAGAAAATGATGTAATTTACTCTTGATTTGTTGTTAATTTCATTGTGAAACTTTGTCCTTATAGTATGTACATTTCTATATTTTACTAGTGGCTCAGCCCGACTTTGCACGTGTCAGCATGATGATTTTCGTCCTCTAAAACCTGGTGGTGATGGTTACAAACACAACAAAAAAAGAATTACCCGAATTAGTCCAGCCGTTTTCGAGTTATGAGCTTAGCAACACATTTTGCGATCCATTTTTGTATAGCTTCTATAATATAAAAATGGATCGCAAAATGTGTTGCTAAGCTCATAACTCGAAAACGGCTGGACCGATTCCGATAATTCTTTTTTTGTTGTAGTGTTTGTAACCATCGGGACCGGATTTTAGTAGACTTCTACCCGTGCGAAGCCGGGACGGGCCGCTAGTTACAGATAGATACAAGATTCACTATTCGCGATGACAGCGCCTCCTAGTGATCATTTATTTCACGCCGTTTACAAGAGCTGTGTGAATGAGGAGATTGTCTCTAAATAATTACAGTCTTCGGGGTTAAGCCGCGGTTGCCGAGGTTGGTCTGCGAATGGGTGACCATTCGTCATAGTGAGTTTCCTCCATGCCTCGGAAAGCACGTAAAGCCGTTGATTCCGGCTGTCATTTGTAGATCTTCGACAGCCATTACTGTTAGTCCGAGAAGCTCTAAAAGTCTGATAACCAGTCTTACCATAGGGTATCGTATTACCCAGTTACTGCGTTGTGTAGGTCCGAGAGGCAGTCGCTCCATGTAAAATACTGATATTCAGCTGCATCTGGTTCGACTGGTCAATATATGTAGTTTATAACACTCACGAATAATGTAGCTTTCGACCAGTGAAACAATTTTTAAAACCGGTTCATCACGTCCGGAGATTACCACAAATTTTTACATACAAACAAACAAATTTTACTTCTTTTTAATATTATGTCGGGCGGTAAAATATACATGATATTTTTATAATTTATAGCATATAGCACTCACGAATAATGTAGCTAGAGACCAATGAAACAATTTTTAAAATCGGTTCATTATTTCCTGAAATTACCCCCTACATACAAACAAACTTTTACCTCTTAATAATATTAGTATAATTTAGTTAGGACGGAAGGATAGGGTATAATAAATGTTGACATTATGATATTCGCACTTAGGTACGAAATGTTAAATCGATTTCCTGTTCAAAACGGAATCGTTTCCATGCCGGATATTAGTGCTCTCACTGAACCGGATGTAAGTAGTACTTAGTGGTTATCAATGATATTTAGCTACTTCAGGGTTCAAAGCTTGTATGCCGTACGGCATTTCGAGATGTCAAGTATTGCTCGAAATTACTGAATCGATTTTAATTACAACTTTATTACTGATGCATAATTCTGTGCCTCTAGTGAAAAAGGGTATAATTCCGGTTAAATGAAATTGGACTTATACCCTTTTTCACTAGAGGCACAGAATTATGGTAGTTTCTTATAATTAGGCTAGTCACAGAATTGTATGAGTTCACCCTATATCTACGTCAGTAAGTCATCATTGATATATGTATAAGCTAGGATTATTTATTAATGGTGATAGAAAATAAACTGTAAATATATAAGAACTTGTTTCTTAGTACAAGCCACTATAACCTAGTGTCCTTATTTTTTTTTTATTTAGCAAGTTAAAGGTGCAAAAAACCACGGCGTTCATAAATTGATTTATACTTTATTATGTTTTGACTGGGAGGTATAACTTTCCTTTTTTGACAGTTCAATTAATTTCTTTGTAGGTTGTTTGACGTCTTGGCTCGCTAGTGGGTGTTTTTTCCTTTAGCCGGCACGGCACCGGCACCGGTGCCGGCGCCAGCGTAGTGCAGTTGTTATATTTTTATGACAGCTAGAAGATGCATTATTTAGAATTTACCACTCATGCAGACAGATAGAATTATTAACGTTATAAATAGTTGTCAAAACCAAATTAATAATGTCCAAATTTCAAAAAAGATAAACAAGGATTAGAAAAAAAAAATGGCAAAAACCAAAACGGAAAATTATAAATTGACAACTTAATGATTTTTCCGCCTACAGATATATTTTTGAAAAAATGTCCAGAAAAACTATATCGCTTCATCGTCATAGTTTTTTTGGTCTTTTTTTATATATTTTTTTTGTGACAGTTGCCACGTCATGATAAACAATTCATTCATAATAAAAAAATGACAGCTCGCTGATTTCATTTGAATACTTACCTACTTCTTTATCTGCGTAATCTTTAATGATTATTTAAAAAAAAAACCTGTTTTCGATTTGTTTTTTTTTTCATTTTTTTTTTGTCTAAATCTTTCATTACGTGTCCAGATAATAATCATATGATATGATTATTATTATTAATATATTTATTTCAGATATAATATCCATACACAGCTAAATCTCAAAAATAAAATAAAATCATTAAAACCATACAATCAATTAAATAAAATTATTAAATTAAATACGATAAACAAAAAAAAAAAATTATGACATTGATGATGATGATTAGATTGAAAAACAGGAAATTCATTTTGGGCTCGATTTGACAGTACGCTGACATTGTTTAATAACTCCTAAATGAACTTTGCATAATTAATAAAAAATAATAACATGTCCGGTGTCAATATACTAAATACCTACAAAATATTTCCTGTCATTACTCATTTATTTGACATTGACATTGTCAAAAAATTATGAAAAAAAAAATGTCTTTTAAAGGTATAATTTAAAATTGCGTGGTCTTCCTATAAAAAAAAATGGTTTTGTCAGTAGATTAAAAATGAGAATCGCTTAATTATATTTTATTAATGAATTTTCGCTTCATAAAAAAAAAAAATTTTTGTTTGTATCCATGTAGAATAGGGGCCGACCCCAACCCCATGTAACTATCATCATGATAATGATAATAAGCTTTGACCGGGGTCGAGGAACCGTCTGTAAAAGTATCTATAACCTAAATCAAAAATTATATTATAAATTTCTTAATAAATAAATAAAAAAAACTGGAAAACAAAGAAGGAAAACGGTTGATGCCGCAGAGGTAGGACTCACTTGATGATTTTGCAAACAATTTTTTTTTTTTTTTTTTCATAAAAACGTAGATTCTAGTAATAGTTGCTCCTTCCAATACCTATCTGAAATTGGGTGGTCGAAATAATAAACAGGATATAATATAAATACACATAATAGGTTATTGATTTAAAGACCGCCTATATAATTTAAATGTATTATTTTTAACACTTGCCATAATTAATAATGGACCTTTTTTTGTTTGACCTCTGTCATAAACATGACTGTTAACTTGTAAATGAATTGATTTGGGCGGTATCATGACGACTAATAGTCTATAATCATAGACGAAAATCACGCTACGCTTCTTGTATTTTTTTTTTGCTTAGGTAGGTACAAAAAAAGGCTTTTAAAGCTTGAGCTTCTAGACTCTTACCGTCATACCACAAAAAGTTAAACATCTGTTGAAAACTTGTCTAAAAAATTATAATTGCATAACGACCCTTATAAAAAGGGCTTCACACACAGCATCTCATTACAACATCTTTCCATAGAAATCGTCAGGAGACCACACACGACGGCTATAATGTATATTTTTACATCTTCGAATCTCTATGGAAAGATGTAATGAGATGTATTGTGGTATAATGTACATCTTTACACTATAGTTTCTATGTGTGAAGCTCTTTAATCTCAAATGCCATTTTGATTTTCATTCGAGGCCGAGCGCTTGTCGAGTCAACATCTCCTGAGGATGCCCCGTGGAGGGGCGAAACACGTATCGAGTATAGGTTTGATTGCATGGCTTGTTTTTCCGTTTGTTGCATGTGTGCATATGCATGAGGGCGGGAGGATGGGTCCTTTGCTGCATCTGCATATGCATGACTGCATAGGGTGGGATTGCATCCTGCAACAAGCCTGGATTTTTGTCGCGGAATTAAAACTAAATATTTTTCATAACATTTTAATGTCATGGATTTCCGTAAAGTAACGCCTGATTCCATAATTTATCATTTTGATATTGTCAGTTTTTTTAGACAAGCGTTTAACAGATGTTTTTCTTTTGGTGATGAAGGCAGTTACTGTCTAAAAATCCACCCTGCTCCTTGAATTACCCTTTGCGTTCCCGTGTCACGGTTACCTTTACATTACGGTGCCGTGAACCCGGCAACTGTTTGGCTCTATTGCTCTAGAGGGAAGCGTCGAGACTTGTTCATGATCGATCGGCGAGTTCCCCATTACTCACCGATAAGGAGGTGGGAGGCGCTGTTAGTGCGAAACCTTGTTCATAACGTGTCTAAGTTCCATATAATGCGAGGCGAATATTAAGTCTTAATTGATATAAACTTATTGTAAATCGCGATGAATCAGCTACGGATTAACAGAATTACCTTTTAGGTTGAGGTCACATTAGGAAGCGACGCGAACTGCGAAACAATCATGAGCGATTAAAAAACAAATTATTGAATGTAACTATTACTCTAGTGATTTCTAAATTCTTTAGGCGATAGGAACAACATTGCTGTGATACGACTAGTTCAAAAGCGCTACTAAATATGCGCTTTGTGTAGCATTTGTACTTGTACTATGGCCATGTCAACAACGGATTTTATCGAAAACTGTAACCATTACCCGTTTTACTACAAAAACATTAAACAAAATTATGTTGAACACTTGTCAAAAAAAGTGTAACTTCAAAACGACCCTTATATCAACGTCAAATGCCGTTTTGTAGTTGACACTTTTTATTAGACAAGTGTTCAACAGGTGCAGTGTTTAACTTTTGTAGTAAGACGAATATTTTTCTTTCGCTCTTCTCGTCGCTTTGTTTTACTTAATGTAGCCTCAGCCTTAATTAAAACCACAAAAGACTAGAAAACATATTCTATCATGCTGGTTTATCCCAAGGTTTTGTTAATAACCTTATTTGAAAATAACGATTTGGCGAATTATATCGGCCTAGCTACTAATATGGAAACTGAGGTACTAAAATGATATCGAGAAGGTTAGTTTGAAGGCTAATAATATTCTGATAAACCCAATAACACTGCCATATCTGGAGAAAAGGTCATATTTTAATCCTAACTTCCTTGCAATTATTTTTTCTTCTTAGTGTCTAATCTTATCTTAGTATTTATTTTCTTTCTTACTTATCCTACTCCTACTAATATTATAAAATGCGAAAGTTTGTGAGGATGTATGTGGGTATGTATGTTACTCATTCACGCAAAAATCACTGAACGGATTTGGCTAAAATTTAATACACAGATAGTTTATAACCTGGATTAACACATAGGATAGTTTTTATCCCGATTTTATGTTCTCGTGGGATAATTTTCGAGTTATAGGGGGTGAAATCGTTGGCAACGATTCGAGACGAAATTCTTTTCCATAATTAGAATAGAATAGAATAGAATAGAATACTCTTTATTATGTACACCATACAAATTACAGAAAACATCCATCCATCCATTATGTTTCTTTTTTTTATAGGTAATTCAATTTAACCTTCTGAATGAAACCTTTTTGGTGAACATACCTTGGAGAGATTAATCACAAAAACTGGAAATATAAAGATGACTATTAATCGATTTTGGCAAACGGAAGTTTAAGATTTAACATTTATTGTTCAATTTTGAATTTATTAAAGACTGGCAAACTCCCACGACATTCTTGAAAAAACCAAATACCTATTATAATAATTCATCATTAATTTGATTAACCTTTTAAAAATATGTTTAGAATGGAGTTTCAACTAGGTATTACAAAAAGAAATAGAGTTAATTGGGTATTCTGATTAGAATGAGGAGCTCGTGGCTAAATAATTACAGCCGCACAGACAGAGGTTGGTCTGTGGAAGGGTGACCATCTTTCATAGCGAGATTCCTCCGTGCCTCGGAAAATATAATAAATAATATTCCACAACTATCACACAACGCCATCTAGTCCCAAGCTAAGCAGAGCTTGTGTTATGGGTACTAGACAACTGATAAACATACTTATATATTTCTAAATACATACATATTATTATAGATAAATTACACCCAAACACAGTACAAATGATCGTGCTCATCACACAAACATTTGTTCTGGGTGGGAATCGAACCCACGACCTCCAGCATAGCAGTCAGGCTCACTAACCACTAGACCAACAAGCCAGTCAAAAAAACCGAAAGCACGAAAAACCGTTGGTCCCGATTGTCGCAGGCTTGCAACCAGCAGTGGACGATAATTTTTCAAAGGAAAGTGGCACGATATGAATTAGAAATGGCTCACTAAAGTATGTTTATTAATTCCATGTAGATTTATCTTGAAACAAATTGCTAACTTTCTATGTAATTGAACGCTGCTTGATAGCTCTATAATCTGATGGAAAGATACGTTATGTGCACCAAATTGCAAGCTCAGTAAACATGCAAACATGCAATTTGTTTAGATTTAGAAAACGCTTCAATTGTGCTCAGTAAACTAGACTTTGATCTAAGCAGTGAGCGGTGCGATTGGCGATGTAAGTACGCGAATTCGCAACTGGCATCGCCTCATAGCGTGTTTCTAACACTGCAAGAATTTGGTAACTGTAAGGCTGCTTTTCCACCAGAGATGCGCTATGCTACGTTGCTAAGGATGCGTTTGATATCCACCAATCATACTCATTTTGTGTGTGTGCGCTATGAAAACAAATGAATATGATTGGTGGATATCAAACGCATCCTTAGCAACGTAGCATAGCGCATCTCTGGTGGAAAAGATCCTTAGTATTGTAATTGTTGAGTTTTAACACGTGTTTCCAAACGTCTTTTAAATTGCGAAGGAGTGGAACTCTTTGCCTGCGTCTGTGTTTCCGAACGCATACAAACCTAATCTCTTCAAAGTTAGAGTGAACAGGCTTCTTCTGGGTAAGCTCGCTCCATCGTCGACCTTGTCTTAGTTACTCCTGATCTAGACTAAGGTCAAGAGCAAACACATCGAACATTTTTTTTTTGTAATGAGCCCTTTGAAAACTTTTTATGCAAAAGAAGTTTTTTTTTAAACAGCAAAAAAAAGATTATTTATGATCAATGTTTGTTTCTGGTGTTAAAGCCATATTGCACATGCCCTTGACATTTCCTGATTAAATAAACTAAAAAAAAAAGATAAATTAGGTTATCATTTTTTTTGTGTGTTGAGTTAAAAACTGGTTCTGACCTAAATTGCTTAATGTTTTTGGGTATTATTCATAAACTTAAAAAAAAATAACATTATTATATAATAATTTGGTTATTAATACTTGTCAGTTTTTGTTTACAAAAGGAGTACTTACATAATATTTAATCTACGCCGTATGTTTTATAAAAATGATAAATGATTTTATCAAAAATTCATAAAAAATTACACGCAACTAACATTTTTTTTCGATTGATTCGCATTCATTAAAAAAAAAAAAAAAAAAAAAAAAAATAATGCCAGTCATACCAGAAAATATATATTGAAATACGTAATGAAAAATATTTAATTTTAATTCACGGTTCAACATTCAGGATTAATATTCAGTGTGGGGAACTAAACCCACAATACGAAATAATAAGTACTCGGCAACTGCGCTAAACATGCATTGATTCCCACTGCCCTCATCAAATCTCCTTATAATCCATCCATAGCACCAAATTAATTAAGTATTATAAGTTACTAGTCTTCAAAGAAAAATAAATCGTCCGTCACAATATTTCTACGAAACAGCTGAACGGATACGAGTGTGGTTTTCCGCAACCAAAGGTTTGCATTCTAGACTTTAATTGACTTCTACGAAATTACTATTATCTAAATTCGTATAATTACGACTCCAATTCACGATGAAATAAGCAGAGATATAGGTAAACATCTATACGTAGTTATACGTTTTATCTATAATATTTATTTATCATAAATATACATAAGTATAGCACAAGCTCTGCTTAGCTAGGGACTAGATGGCGCTGTGTGATTGTGATAGTTGTAGAATATTATTATTATAATACGAGTGACGAGATTAATTATTTCAGGTTGACAAAAAGTAGGCTAAAACCAGTATTTCATACTTATGTAATTAGTTTATAATCTAAATCTAATAAGTACTAAATCATTAAGTATTCAGACGAACAAAAAATAGGCTGAAAATAGTTTCTAGCCAATTTTTTTGTTTGTCTAGACTAAATAAATAAAGTAGGTAATCCTTTGACCGGTTTTCAAAATCTTTCAAGTAATGCAGATAAGTACACTTTTTATTGTAGACTATTATGTAAATCAATATTTAAACATCTTACTTCCATTTAAATTAATTATAAATTTAAATTGTTGAAACTTATGCAAATAGTGTCCTTTTTTTGCATATGACGTTCGCATGGGCAGGGCACGGGAATGAATTAAGTTTTTCGATACAAGTATTGTCGATGTGAAATGTACTGCTTCTATATATCTATAATTTAGTAAAAACATGGCTTTAAACCCAAAAAGCTAAGTCCCTGTAAAGTATTTCTAGATACATGGACGTGGTCGCGGGATTATTTCCTTACCGTGACCCCGGAACAGAAAGGGCTATTGAAGGACACCGTGGATTTTAGTAAGTTAAAGTCTGACAGTCCCTCCCGCCCTGCCCGGGGTTGGAGGTCTCATTTGATGATTATACCACGCTAAAAAAAAAAAAGATACATGGACGTCCCTAACAGTTTTTTATAACTTATAATAAATCACATAAAAAAATAATCGAACATGTCCAGTCCAGTTCACAACCCCGTTGATCCGAATTAGCTAACCATAGATAACATACACGACCATTTAAAAAATGGGTCGCGGTCACCAATGTTTACAAAACAATTACTTTAATTATTATGTGTAAATGTTTACAAAAATTACACGAAATCAGGCCACATGTATTATTTGGATTACCCACGAATTTGTCAATGAAATAATAACGTTTTAATAATAATAGTGTACCTACATTGAATTAGGTAATGTAAATAAAAATATATGTCAAATTGTGCAAGCATAATATGTAACAAAATGTCACACATAATCGCTGGGTGCGCAATAGAAGCATTTCTTAGTACCTAACCACGTTACTTGAGGACTGAAGACATAAAAATTAATAGATTAAAAAAAACTAAAAACCCACGCTTTTTTTTTCCTAAAAATAAAAAATAACCCTACGGGGCTGAGAGAGGGGCCACTCAAAACACGGGCTCGTATTTTATTTGAGGAATTATTCGCCATCTTGTGGAGGCCGCCATATTGGATTTGTTATGACGTTTCTTAGCTAGTCATGTATTGTCATCAGAACTTAGAGCGTGTGCAAAATTTCCGCTTGTTAGCTTATCGGGAAGTGCCTCAAAATTGAGTTGGTATCGGTACTTTCACAATTATTAAGTACTAGTGTTTGCCCGCGGCTTCGCTTGCGTTATTTTAGAATTTGAGAAACAATACGGATCGTGTGGCGCCATCTGGAATATGAACGTAATTGTTTTCTCGGCAACAGCTCTCTTCTGTTATTCGGGATGTAAGATACCTTATATCCGTGTCTATACTCCTGACAACGTATATGCTAAATTTTGGGACGATCGATTCAGTAGGTAGTAATGCGTGAAAAGGTAAAAAACAAACATACTTGCATTTTTATTATTAGTTTAGATCAATAATGTTAAATCTAGGTACATAGTTTGCATAGGAAACGTCCTTATTTGAGCGACATTAATTTCAAAGAACCGTGTTTATTTTAAACATTAGACTATCATTTTTGGGTTGATTTACAGTATCGCTGCAAATTGAACGTACGATAGCATTGCTCTTCTCCCTTGCATTCCGCGTGATACCTAAAAAATAACTAACTATCTGACTCGATGAGTACAACTTGTCGTCGTTTAAAACAGAATCTATGCACTGGTTTGAACACCAATTCAAAACATAAATAAACACAATTTTTTCTAATCTTTAAAATTCCACACCTCGAAACAATTACAATTTAAAAAAATATCCAACTTACTACCTACAATTTAAATCAGTGTAGATTTATATCCTAGAAAACTATTGAAAAAAAAATAGTAATAATTTAAAATCGCGAATAATATTGAAATAAAAGTATACACATTTTTTTTTTATTATTTGAAACTCTCAGGACAAATATAAGAAAATTCAAAAAGTGAAAAAAAGAAACAGCGAGATTTGATCCAGAGACCCCTTGCACGAAAGTCAAGCAGGATACCATCCAGACTGGCTAGTACGCTGACAGTGTTTTCAAATAGCGGTTCTTATACAAATGTCAACAATGACTGAAAATCAACATATTATAAAATTGCTAATCCCCCAAAGGGAATAGCGTAATTATACATATCCTACTAATAGAAGAGCAGTTTAAGGAATATTTGGGGAAAAATTGACTAAATAATATCCAGTGGTTTAGCTTCCAACTAAAAACAAACAGATAAAAACAACAAAATTTAATATTGCTTATCTCCCAGGAAAAATAGCGTAATGATACATAGCCTATCAACAGAAGCATATTATTAGGAATATTTGAGGAAAATTTGATCGACAACTTTACAGTAGTTTAAGAGATAGATCAAATCGAAAAAACATAAAAAATTTCGAAAGAAAAAAAAAGTTGATTTGGCATCAGAATCGATCCCTTATCTCGAAAAAAATACAAAAAGAAAAAAATATTCAATGTACAGGAATGACAGCTCTACGATTTTATTATATTATAAGATTATGTAAAGAAAAGATGTCTTGTGACTCGGACTGTAGCACCATAACTTATTAGTGTTTTACTATTTATTTTTTTGTCCTTGACAATTCAAAACTGCCTGAAACAGGCCTTGAAACAAATGCTTTGATTTTGATCACATCTAAAAGTCAACTTAAGAAAAAGTCACCAGTCAGCCCTTGCCTGCCTAAGTGTATTTATATGACAAATCAGTTCCTTATTCCTTACTTCTTAAATATTCTTGATCTTAGATATCACCTTTCAACCCATATCATAACTATACAACATAGTCAGGAAATCAGAAGTATGTAAATTAATACTAATAACGATTTGCAAATGTAACAAGTTCTATATTTACGGCCATAACATTTGTATAAATATTCTACATAGTATAAATAATTATTGCATATTGTTATTAATTAAAATACTGCTTCTTGATTGGCTAAACGGTACTGATAACAACCAATCAGTGTTAAGACTGTAAACTTGGACTTTTTCTTTTTTTAAAGTCGGTTAAAAAATTGACTATTATTGTTTATCCTTTTATTATAGGAAAAAAGGTATAACTAGTCTTACAGAGTATTTTATTACCCAGTTACTGGGTTGTGGAGGTCCGATAGGCAGTCGTTTCATGTAAAATGCTGATATTCAGCAACATCCGTTTCGACTGAAAGCCGACCGCAACATTTTTTCGAAAACCCAGGCAAATTATGATGACTGTAATATAATAGAATAACGGTATTACAGCTTAAAATTTAAATTAATTCACAATACACGGAAAGTTTTCAAAATGGTTGTATTAAAAAAAAAAACTTGTTATTTTAATACAAGTAATAAATAAAAATAGTGATGTGGCGACGAAGCCGACTGGCTGAATGGTGGGTACGCCGATTTTTTCTTTTTTTTGTTGTTTCGTTTTAAATCGAGTGGTTTGCATTGAGTAGACAAAAAATAAAATGCCCAGTGCATTGTTTTATTTAAATATAAACTTGCTACTTGATTATAATAAAAATAAAATATCCGGAGTATTTAATAATAAAGATTTTTTTTGTATATTTTTACTTATGTTTTGTATAAGTAAAACAATAAGAGAAGATTACAATTTTATGCCAAAACTGGCTGTGGCCGCGACTTTGTTCGCATGGATTTTGGAACTTAACTATGTATTTTTTATAAAATTGTCAAAGTTTCATACAAACTTTTATCACCTATTTTATCCCTTTGGGGGTAGAATTGATCAAAATCCTTTCTTAGCCGATGCCTATGTCATAACATCTACCTGCATGCCAAATTTCAGCCCGATCCGTCCTGTGGTTTGGTCTGTGCGTTGATAGATCACTATGTCAGTCAGTCACCTTTGAGTTATATACATTTAAGATTCCCAGTTGACTAGTCGTCGACTATTGGTCGACTAGTCAGTGATTAGTAGCAGGGACCGAAAACCTTTATAAATTACGGTACCGGTATTGAAGAATTTTGGTTATTTTTCAGACTTAGGTAACCGCTATCTGGGTAACCAGACCGAAGAAAAATGTAACCTCTATTCAGGTTACCGTTTTAATACCGGTTAACTAAAGATAACGACTCTTTGTCACACACACAATATGTGATGCGCGCCCTGTGATTATTGCCGACGGCACGTGTGAAATGTGCAAGATAGGGGTAATTTTTATTTCGGTAACCGGTATTAATACTGGTTATGTATTCACTTTTAATAATAAAGGTAGTCTTCAAAATTACCTGTAAAAGAAAAAAAGGTTGTTACCGAAAAATACCCGTATTGATCATACCGGTTTCGGTCCCTGATTAGTATGCACATCACTAATCAAAACTAAGTTATTATTATTATTATTCTTAGTCATGTGATCTCTAAGCTACGGATAAACACGTGATGATAACGGATCTTCTTAGGCTGTACCAGTCAAACTGGATGTAGTTGATTACCAGTATTTCATCACCACTGCTCTTAAAACGGTGAATGGAATCTAATCTAATATCGTGCGTAAACCGTGCTTGCCCTACAAAAATTCGATGTCATGTGACATCTACCAACCCGTACTGGGACCGCGTGGTTACAGCCCAATGGGGATGGCAACTGGGGAACTAATGGCGCTAGTATAGCTTTTTCCAAGCATCTTCATTGGTTCAAATCAGTTCAAAGCCTAAAGGTACTTGAAAATAGTACTACGTCATTGGTCGGATTAGGACTAAGCTATGGTGGCGCCATCTACAATTAGCTTCCCCATTCATCTCATAGAGATAAGGCTTGTTTTCCAACATATTATAGGCTGATTATGCTATGCTATGACTGCTTATCTGATCTCCTCAACCCAGTTACTTAATTTTTCAGCTATAGGTTACCTCTATGGGCTACGTGCTACTTTTAACGGATTCTTTTAAATTCGCCACAAAAATAATAAAATTCAATACGAAAAAAAGTATTGATCCTGTTCTCCTAGTACTTTCTGTTCAGATTTCGCATTGTGTACTAGTTTTCTATAGTTTTAAGCTGTAATAAAAAAAAAAAAAACAAAGACCTTTGGCTAGTTTATATTTACATTTTTTCGTGGGGAATTATTTTTGTGACGAATTTACAACAACCCGTTTTAACGACTGTCAAAGATCTTCAAATGGCAGCCGGGATGTAGAGATCGCCAGGGTCGGACTAGTCTTATAGTCTAAGGTGGCGGGCGTTTGTTATTAGGGCCTTAGCTTGCGCGGGCCACTCCCGCAAGCCAAGTTGAAGGTACGGGGGTCAAATAGGCTCTTGTGACCAAAATGTAAGCATAGATAGTTTTTTTCTTCATGGTCAAACTAGTGGTCAGATTGGCTGTAATCCCCATAGGGTTCGCACAGCCGTAATCTAGCACACATATTTCACCATTTAGATAATTATAGTTATGTCCCATAATCTAATCTAATATCTTTAAACGAGCAATTCTTGTATATATAATCAGGATCTCGGTTACGGCTCCAAGGATTTTCATGAAAGTTACAGATTTAGGGTTTTTCGGCTCAAGGAATCGATTTATCAAGGGTCCCGGGTTCGAGAAATGTTCGGTTCCCAAGACATAGACATTTTAAAAAACGAGCGAATCTCGGTCAACCAGATATTTATAATAATAATATGCTACGAAAATTAAGGCGTCGACATAAAAAAAAAATAACAGAAATCTATTTTAGAACTAACGGAAGTTATTTTAGTCAAACTTTAATGAAAAAAATGTCTAGAATACTCCATAAGCACGTACTAATAATTATTTATAGAATTAATCAAATAGTTTTTTGTCAATTCCGCGTCGGTTCTACTCATTTTTTTTTGTTAAATCGCCGTTTTGTTAATCATTATAAAGTAATAAATAATAAAATTACAAGTTATAATACAAGTTTTGGTATTACGAGACAATCTTATTTAAAAAAAAGTGACTTTTGTACCTGTACCCTTTTATTAATTATCAAATAAATTCCGCCCTGAGTGAAGCAAAAGGAACTGTTACAACTGTTACTGTTAATGTACCCTGTTCTTTCTGTTACCCTTTAAATACCAGGGTCGCTGTTACCTGTTACAGACAGGCCTTTGTCCTATACCCGAGAACTTTCTGTATCGTTGAAAGTCAAATCCGGAACAACTATGAGTACCTGTAGGCCAGACGAATAGTTGTTCCGCGCGGGGTTTATATTTTATTCAATAATTTATTCAGCAACAATTTTGGAGGTTTGAGTAGATTAAATACCAGTTTTTGATCAAATCAAATCAAATTTATCGAAATGAAAATTATATTCACGGTTTTGGCATACATTTTGATTCTTATATTTTTTACCAGCTTTTATTCCATAGATCGTTAGAGTATAAAGGACCAGATAATTAAGAACGCGTACTAACTTTCAGTTTCAGGTTATTTTTTAAAATGATTGAACCGATTTTAATGATTTTTTTTTAATAGGTTCGCGTTTGACCACTATCTGGCCTAATGGTAAGCTAAGATGTGGTCGATGATGAAGCACGCTTGTCCAGAAGTAACATGTTCACTCTTGACTTGAAGACCACAAAGTTATAGCTGTCGAGAAATACAGATGGCCGGCAGGGAATTCCACTCAGCTGTGCGTACAATAAAAGTATTGGGAATGATAATTACGATACACAGGTCTAAAAGGTTAGAAGAAAACATCGTCTTTATACATAGTTGCCCTAAAAACCGTTGCTGAAACGGAAATACCTACCCATATTATAAATAAGTAAAGAAACAAAACAATGCCGGGTCAATGCACTCTGCAATAGAACATTTCCAATTACAGTACGGTTACAGAATAGCCTAATTTTACACTAAGTATAAAAAGTCTGACAAAAGAATTGAATTATCATCGTGATGAAGCGATTTGTGATAGAAATCATCAATATTGATTGATTTGTTTATACCTGTTCATTATATTAAAATATCATAGGTACCTACTCTTGGTACCTACTTGTATTTTGACAAAGATTTTTAGGGTTCCGTACCCAAAGGATAAAACGGGACGCTATTACTAAGACTCCGATGTCCGTCCGTCTGTCTGTCTGTTTGTCACCAGACTGTATCTTATGAATATGAATCATATGATATAGTTAAAGAGTTGTTTTTACAGATGTGGTATTTTTGTTGCTTTATAACCACAAATACAAAAAAGGACTATAATAAATATTTAAAGGGGGTTCCCAAACAACAGACATGATATTTTTGCCGTTGTTATAGATAATGGTACGGAACCCTTCGTACGAGAGTTTTAGTCGCACTTGGCCAATTGTTTTTTAAAGTTGCTCTTCTTTAGTAATTTCTTTTGATTCAACGATTTTTATACCCGAAAAAGTATGCAAATTTTTTGTGTTTTAATTTATCTGTTAATCTTAAGCGCAATCAAGTCTCCCCAAGGTAAGCAAAGTTGTATAATATTAAAGATTAGTCATCAAATTGATAATAAATTAGCATATTACACATAAAATCATTCAGGAAGAGGAAAGTGACTTGTATCAGGTGCTAACTTCAAGGATCTTGGCCAAAATTGTAGCGGAATTACTAGAAAGAGCGCCTCGTCCCACAGTATGGCCTCGACCAATGCCAGGCGCAAGAGGTCGCCGCCTATGGCCGTCGTGAGGACGCGGCGGTGCTCTGCCCAAGCGGGGCAGTCCTGTACCGTATGCTCCACCATGTCCTCCAAGCGATCCTCGCAGTGTTTTTTTTTTTTATAGAATTTAAAAATAGGTTCGCGTTTGACCACTATCTCGCATGATGGTAGGCAAAGATGTTGACACCCAGGCGTTTCTTCCTTCCCACACACACACACAGTTACCTCCCAAAACATCCGTTTCCGGTGAATAACTCCTGTGAGGACCTCCGTTGAGGACTTTTATGTAGGCCTGATTGAGGTTGCCAGGGTCGAATTAAGGCGGAAAGGCCCGGGTGCTACAAATCCGTTTCACCGCCCCTTTCAATAAATAATTTTTAAAACTAATTTTATAGAGTGCTTGCTGAAGCTCAAATTTTTTCAACACATTTCTGTGTCTTTGGGCACGTCCAAAGTTAATAATAAAAGCGTGGGAAAAATAGCAGATGGTTTACCTGTAGCCACATCTACCTATTTTTAAGTCCCATTTAAAGTGAGGCGAGCTTTTTACCATCATAAGGGCACAAATTCACAGTTTGTGGGTGTTTTTGAAAAAATCCTAAGGGGAATAAACCCCAAAACACTCGACAGCTGAGTATGAGATCCTATAAATGGTAAATGATCTTAATTTAGCAAATTGGTTTTGGCAAAGTTTTTACACGTCAAAAAGACACTATTTTTAAACTAGATGAGGCCGGTGTTTCGTACCTGACTACACCATAAATAGGACACTTAAACCTGAGTATACCAGAGAGACACTAAAAAAACTATCATAAAAGAATCTTTGAGAAGTAAAATTGTCAAAGAAACCATCTCTCATAAGTTTATTACAACAAGTTTTTATTCTTCCTCAAATTTACTTTAGTAAAAAATCTAGCTCCTTGTATTAAAAAAGTTTCCGGAATAATTAATTTGTTAACAAAAACTAAAACACTAATGATATCATAACTTACAGTTATAAATTAAATAAACACTTAGCTAACGGTTTTAAAATTAAGACAAAAAGTTAACGTCACTTTGTACTTACAGAGTAATTTATAATGATTAGGTCTTCCAAAAAATTGTAGGTATCATCTACTTTTTAGAGCAGTGGTGGCCCAGTGGTATCGGTCCCGACTTACGAGTAGTAGGTCGTGGGTTCGAACCCCGCCAGGCGCATTACCTACTTAGTGTAATTTATTTAATCACCACTGCTCTCAAAACGGTGAAGGAAAACATCGTGAGAAAACCGGCACGTCCTAGAGCCAAAAAAGACATGTGACATCTGCCAACCCGCACTGGGCCCACGTGGTGGATTATGGCCCACTCCTTCTCACAGAGGGGAGGCCTGTGACCCAGCAGTGGGCTGATGATGATGATGATGAAAAACGCGTAGGTAACTACTTTAATTTAAAAGTACTTTGTAGTTCTAGGGGTGAAAGTAACTTAGTCCCGAGACAGGGTTTGGCGCCCGAGCGAAACTAGCACACTAGTAGTTCGAGAACCCACTTTGCTGGGCGCCAAATATTTTTTTCCCGGGCACAAAAACCTCCGTGGCTGTCTCGGAGAATTTTTTAATGGAAAAACCCAAAAACACATTGCTCCAGCATCAGCAAGACACAAAAGCAAGTCATCTATTTATATGAATAGATACTAATCACATCAAATACTTCCTCATCTAATTATAACTAAGAAAAAAAAGTGTTATTGACTGAAATTTCTAAAAATAAATCTGTTATGCATTCTATAAAAAGTTTAGTAAAAACTATTTGACTGGCATTAATTGCTAGTAGGATTCCATAAGTTAAAAAAGGCTTGTTTGAAAACAATTGCTCACGGTTTGATCAATCTATCAATCGATTGACGTTATTTGTAAAGATTTTTTTTGAGATATGTGGAATCGTAGGTAGGCAATGACGATTGAAGTTAATTATTTTGATTTTGGACTTCATAATCTACATTAAAAAAGTATTAATAAATATCTATTATTTCGGTTAGGGTATTTTTTTCGGCCCAAAAGATACCCTAGTTCGTCTCTGTACAGCTTTTAAACGTATATGCAAAATTTCAGGATAAAGGTTTAGTGGTTCGGACACTAATCCTTTATCCTGAAATTATTTAGATAAAGACAAACAGACTTAATTTCGCATTTAAAATAATAATAATTATTGATTTGGATGAGGAGACTTCAGTATTTTTCAGTTATATTTTTATTCGATTGCCCAACTGAATTTAAGATTCTGAGATAACTATAGCTAAGCTACGAGGAAATGTGACTGTTTCCACTGATGCTAAGCTACATAACTTAGCTGTGCAACTTAGCTGTTATAATTATATAGGGTGACTGGTAATTAGTGCACGATACTTAAACACATGATTGTGCTCATGATAACAAACAATTTTTATTATGGGAGCAAAGCCGAAATCGTAAAAAAATATCAGCTGTTCAGTACATTAAGCAAACATAAATGTACTGAACAGCTGATTTTTTTTTCGAGTTTTCAGGTTTGTTCCCATAGTAAAAGTTGTTGGTTATCATGAGCACAATCACGTGTTTAAGTATCGTGCACTAATTACCAGTCACCCTATATAGATGAGTTCAAACTATAGAATGTATGGACAAACTTACATAGCTACTCTACTCGCGACCATCCATAGAACGCATCTTTCCCTTTGAACATATATATATAGCTTAGTTGAAATAGTGTCCACCATGGCTATGCTATGTGAACAAACGAATATGCTTGTTGGATCCATAGCAACTCAGCTAAGCACATTTTAGGCGGAAATGCACCATTACATGGAATCTTTGTTTTAATGCTCTGGAATAAACAAAAGCCAATAAAACTGCTTTTTTTTTCAACTTTGCAAGCTTCTGACGAGTATAATGGACGGAAAACTACTGTGGTTTTAATAAAAATAAATTCTTTCGTAAACAGATTAAGTTATTGTTCATAATGCAATCTGAATATAAAAACTAAACTGAGGTTTTGCCAGCAACTTCAACCGTTTCTTTTGTTTGTGTTGTGGTAAATCGATAGAGTCCTCGGACCCAGGGCGGGACTGTCAGACTCGTACTGACTAAAATCCACGGTGATCTTTCAATAGCCATTTACGTTCCAGGGTCAGTTACCCGATAAAATAGTCCCGCGACCCCGAACTTCGCTCGCTTGTTAGAAATTATACTAAGGGAACAGTACTGGGAAAAAAATATGCTATGTGATATTCTAGTCTATAATTTATTATCGCGCCGGAGGTGATGTAAATATATTATCTTACTTAATATTATTATGTTATGCGTTAATGCGAATGTTTAAATGGTTGTCGAATGTTTGTTTGCCAAGAACAGCTGTACAAATTTTGATGAAATATAGTACAGAGATAGATTATGGAATCAGAAGAAACATAATAGTCTTTTATCTCGAATTCTTTTTCCCGTGCGATAATTTTCGACTACCATACGAGAGAATCCGTTGGCAAAAATGTAGTCTAATATCGACTTAGTAGTAACAAATATTATTAACACTTTGAATCTTTAAAGTTAAACAAACAACAGTAATTAATTAATTGATAAACAATTATAAAATGCTTTTATAATAGCTTCGAAGTAATTCAACGAATTTTATCAAAAACATCGATTATATCTAAATATAGAACAGACTGGTTTTATTTCGAGCAAAAACGACGCTTCGAGAACATTCTGATACAACAATAACTTAAAGGAAGTGTATTATTTTCGCAGAAGGACTAGTCAGAAAGATTTTGAGGTCAAAAATGGCCGCTTGAAAGCCATATGCGAACTCGGTGGAGATGACTATCAGATCGATCACAGCGCGCCATGTGTTAGAGATATGAAATAACTCGGGACTCTCGGGAGTGACGTGTGACAAGTTTAATATGCAACGAAACCTTTTAATATATTTTTTAAAGATTTTGTTTAATTTTTAATGAGAAATAAGCCGAAAATGTTTTTTTAATGAATTAGTTATTTATTGATATAATATATAAGACAAATACCTGCAAGAACGTTAATCCTACTACTATTATAAAGGCGAAAGTTTGTAAGTATGGATGTATGGATGTTTGTTACTCTTTCACGCAAAAACCACTTAACGGATTTGGCTAAAATTTGGTATACAGATAGTTTATAACCTAGATTAACACATAGGATAGTTTTTATCCCGATTTTATGTTCCCGTGGGATAATTTTCAAGTTGTAGCGGGTGAAGCCGCTGGTAACAGCTAGTAGAAATATAAAAATACTAAATTAAATTAAAATAAAACTAAACTAAACTATTAGAGAACATCGAAAAATGTATCCTAAAAAAAAGTTGGTTTTCAAAAATTTGGCAGAACAGAACTCTAAATTTTTATTTTTTTTTTATTAATGATAGGTTCGCGTTTGACCACTATCTCGCCTGATGGTAAGTGAAGATGTGGTCGACGATGAAGCACGCTTGCCTAAATTAAGATCATAAGGCACCAAATCAATAATATGGCCACTAGGAGGCGCTGTCATAATATAATTTTCAAATAACCTGTCATATACTTGACACACGTCACTCCCAAAAGTCCCGAGTTAGTTCACATCTCTGTCACATCACGCGCTGCGATCATTCGTAGTCGTAATTAGTTCGTACTTAGATCGTATTTAGCTCGTACTTTATAGAGAGAAGAACTACGTCCCAGAAGTGGGAATTTTGTAGTTCAAAGCGGTACTTCTGTATCTCGTATTCAACATTGTTACGGTACAAAAATTATTTTGATGTTTACCTTCGCGGAGCGCCATTTTTTGTGGCAGGTAATAATACTAGAGTAAAAATAGTTTGGTAAATACATGCTGTAAGTTAACTTCCGTTTTTTTTGGGGAAGTACTGTAATTGAAATAAACGGTACATGAGTCATCGGTGAATAGGAATTTTTGTACAAGGATATTTTGGCTGCTGTAATTTTTTACAGACTTCGAAAAAAGGAGGATGTTTTCAATATACTATAGCAGCTTTCGGAACATAAAAATCGCGATTTTGACGATATCGTCAACCCTTTTGAAACACAAACTTATCACTCAATAAAGGAAGTGTTATATGCAGACTAAATGAAACAGTATGTTGATTACGACTTAAGGACTATTACTATTAAGGATTATGACTTAAGGGTCTTCTTGTTCAAAAGTGTACAATATCTATGTTATCCTGCTAGTTATCAGAAGTTCAAGACCTTTTAAACAGCGGGTATTGTCTACTTTATACAATAAATTATCAATTAATAATTATTTGTAATCTTCAATGGCCTTTTAAAGGAGACAAGAATTGCGTAATTATGTATGTAGGCGGCTAAGCGCGGGGTTCCTCTCTTTTGCGCGGTGGCTTCTTTCCTTTTGCACGGAGTTTTCTCCCTTTGTGCGCGGAGTTTCCACCCTTTTGTGTGGAAATTCCCCTTTGTGCGCGGAGTTTGATCAATTTTGTGCGGAAAATCCTCTTTGGGCACGGAGTCTCCCTTATAAAAAGTTAAATATTCTCCCTTTTCAAAAACTCAATTGTTTTTGTGTAAAAGAACATTTATAATAAAATGTAGTAGTAAGATAGTTACTTATATGTATAATATTATTCAATTAAATGATTTATAATTAACACCTGCTACTATAATAATGATTTATGATCAATAATAAAATATAATTAGTCATAATAACCTATCAATATTAGGTTATAGTCCATTATAATTATGTAATTATGAATACATTTATCGTAACTTTTAAAAAGCGTTTTGTAAATACTCTTATTGCGTGCACTCTAAAGTATTTCTTGATAACAACAACCTTCTTTAAATCAAGAATAAATAGGTAAGTCCTAGGTAAGCATACTTTACCGTCGACCACATCTTCTCTTACCATCAGGCGAGATAAGTGGTCAAACGTGAGCCTATCGATAAATAAAAAGAGATTATACTTTAAAAAAAACGGGTCCACCCTTTATAGCAGAACTTTTTACGTCATAATTTTATTTTGCATAGCAACGGATAGCATAAACCTCTTTTCGCAGAAAATCGTTTGGAATACACTCATTTACCATAACACCGAAACCCATAATTTTAAAAGTCAGAATCATCTTTAGGTATAAATTTCATTTCCATAATAATCAATAAGTATAACCATCATATCGTAGAAAGTTCACAACCAGAATCATCTTTTGGCATATATTTTATATCCATATAATTAAAAGTAGAACCATCATATCGCAGAAAATTCACAGCCAGAATCATCTTTTGGCAACAAGTGTAATAAAAAAAATCTGCCTAAGCAGGGTAGACGAATTCTATTTCTGAAAATTCTATTTCTGTGTACAAGGTTTAAAGGAACCTAACCAAACCGAACTTCGGGGTGTCCCTGAAATCTTGCTAAAGCGCATTTTAGATTTGGTGCACATTCAGTATATTTGGTATACAAAAATAATTATTGATGCGCATTTAAATTTTATCCTTTTATAAAACATTTTTTTTTTTATTATGACTAAATTATTTCTATTCTGAAATTCTGTGATCTTCGAAGTATACTAAGTCAAATTATTCCAAATAATCGGCGCTCTAAATAAACGTTATGCTTAATGAAAATATGCAAAATTATAACTCTGACAAAGGTAATTATGCCCAATACAATTCTGCCATCTTAAAAGTATCCCAATTTAAATTCGGACATAAAAACATTCGGCCAAAAAACAATTATACTAAACATTTTTTATACCATAACAATGTTCGTTTAAAAAAGTTTCTGCCAAGTGAGTTCTGCCAAATGAGTTTCGGAGCAACAAGTTTCTGCCAGATAGAGGGCACCCAAAAAAAACTGACCTACCCATAAGATTTACTATTCATGTACCATAGGACATAATAATGATGCCATAAATGTTTAAAAGTAGAATAAAATGTTAATCAGATTTTATAACCAGTATATCAGATGACTAGACGCAACTTAAACAGTTTTTTATCTCACATCCGGGTTCATAAAATTAATAACAGTCTTAAGAACAAAACGAAAATAATTATAACAACTCTTCTATACAATGTCCTAATCATATTGTGAAATCTTTACGAATTAGTTACTGTCTTACTTTTTACTACCTTACTTCTTACCATCTTACTTTTTACTGCCTTATTCTCTTACCATTTTACTTACATAATGTGATAAATGCGACAGTTTGCGGGTATGCAAATTTTTTCAAATAGCATACTTTTTATCCCAACTTAAATAAATTGGAAATCTTATGAGTAAAGTTAGAGTTATGAAAAAAAGGACCTATTTTATCCTTGTCTTAATATTTATGTGTAAAATAATGCAGGATACTCGAGAGTAGGGCTCGTGGCGTCACAAATCAACAATAATTGTACTAGGTTGTGACATATTGCCAATTACGAGTATACTCGTAAACGCGTCATATTATTTTCTTATGTTTATATTTTTGTGACAACAAAAGAAAAAATGTAAGTATTTTATTCTGATTCGTTTTTTCAATCAAATTGCCCACTTCTTTGAATGAGAATGAGCTTTAAAATTAACAGGTTTAAATTTACAAAAATATAAATGTTTAATAATAACAAGTTACAAAAAAAAAAAATGAATCATAATCAACACCGTGATATAATATTTTGGTATGAAAAAAAAATTGCGAAGGCCGGTAATCTATTTATGGTACATAATGTCAGAAATATATTACAAATTGATTTTAATACGATTTTTTAGCAACCATTATTAGAAGAGGCTTAATAATAACAGCCACATGGATCGTTCTTCGAGGTTAAGACGCTTACCCGGATTGTTCTGTGGGTGAATGACCATTATTAAAATATCGAAATTCCTACGATATTTTTGTTAACACTGTATAACGACAACGATATCCAACATCGGCGATTTTGCAACCGACTGGTCGGCCAAATCGGCCCTTTCAGCAAGTTCGCTCGTCGGCCAAGTAGTCTCGTCGGCCAAATCGGCTAGTTTTTACTGTGTTCTGTCGGTGCGCAGGAGTTCCAGTTCTCCATTTTAGACCTTATCATTGTCTCTGGCATAGATTGAGAGCGTACATTTTAAATGATAAAAAACTTACTAATTCAGAATCTAATGGTTGCCAGCACAGCTGTTCACTTCAGAGCAGATAATTATTATTTTTATTTGTTCAAATAGTGTTAACTCTACTTCTAGTTATATTAAAATTAGTGTAATTGCGATGCTTACTATTTAATTATTATTCTAATGTTGTAATTAATATTAAAGTACGCTGCTACGTGAATGTATATCTTGTTTCTTTTTATGTTATGTATAACATTAAAATACCGCTTCATAGTCGCACGACTTTAAACAACTTTTGTTTAAGTGATTAATTTAATGATCTACTTATATTATTTTACAAGTTACGTTTCATCATCATCATCATTTTTTATTCATCACCCACTGCTAGGTATAGGACTCTCCTTATTTTGCCACACGTTTTGGTTCTGTTTGTTTCTCATCCATCTTTTCCCCGCGATTTTGACGATATCGCCAACCCAACGGGCTTTTCACATTTCAAGCTTTCTCAATGAAATATACAGTAAAGGAAATGCGAAATAAGCAATTTAAATTACACAATAAGTTTATCGTGTCCAAGCTTCTTGTTCCTATCATTCGTATGGTCTCCGTGGTTTTGACGATATCGTCAATCCAACGGGTTTTTTGCAACTCAAACTTCATCTATGTATCTACAATGAAGGAAGTGAATAATAAGCAATTCAAATGACACATTCTTTTTGTGATTATGCAAACACAGGACATTTTGTCCCTCATCCATAATTATGTTTCGCGCGATTTTGACGATATTGCCAAACTAACGCGACCCTTTTTTCTTTTTTCTAGTCAAAATTTTACTCCATTTGCCATCTATGTTTAAGTCACATATTATATTAAGGGCGCATTAATTCATAACAGAATCACCCATTAATACTTCGTCGAAGCTGGAACTTGAACCCAAGATCTTTTATTCAACAGTAAAACTTATAACTACTAAATCCAAGAGGATTAATTAATCTATATTTTAATTACTATTTCAATACGGATCTATGTTTAAGGCGTCATTATGTTATTAATTACTGTATAGACGTCATACGAGTACATTGATTTATTTTTAAATAATAAAAAATAGATTGGAAACCAAATGAAAAACTATTTCGTTTGGAAAAACCATACAACCGTGATGGCTTTCTGACACTATGATTAATTAGTTACGGATTGATTTTAAAAAGGTCTTTGCTCTTAATCTAACTAATATTTGAATTCATATACCTGTATTTTATTTATCTAAGCGTTTCCGAACGTCTTTTTTATTGCGAACAACGAAGGAGTGGAACTCTCTGCCTGCGTCTGTGTTTCCGAACGCATACAACCCTAATCTCTTCAAAGTTAGAGTGAACAGGCTTCTTCTGGGTAAGCTCGCTCCATCGCTGACTATTTATGTCAGTCACCTTTGACCTGGATTAGATACAAGATCACGACAAAAAAAGAGAATTTATACTTGTTATTCAAATACGTCGGAACGTCTAAATGGATCTTGGTGAACTTTGTCTCAAAAATAGAACATGTTCCGGAAAAATACAGGATTTAGACTTTTCATTCCAGAGTTCAGTTTTCATGGCATAATTTTCAACATAATTAGGTGGTGTATTTTCGACATAAAAGTAACAAAAAAAGTGTGATGAAAATGGAACGTTGAAGCCTTAGCAATGTTCTCAATAGGAAGATCCAAATCGCTGTAGCCGAAATCGGTCAGGATCATACTGGGTGTAAGAAACAGAAAGGAACAAACTTTCAGATCTGAAATAAAAAAAAATCGTCCGCTCGCTCCATACAAACTGTCCAATAAAGTTTATTATTTTGTATGGATAGGGCATTTTTTTTTAATTTTCTGAACAAAAAGTTGTGGAACATTGTTCAGTTTCGTCTACTGACCAAGCCCTGAAAGTTTGCGGAGGGCTGACCCTTACACCCAGTATACATACATATAAGTATGAAAGAAAGAAAAGAATAACGATCTTAAACATATTTTTTCAATTCGAATCAGGTAGTTCCTGAGATTGGCGCGTTAAGCCAACAAACGCGCGTTAAGCAAACAAACTCTTCAAATGTATAATAAGTATAGATAAAGATACTTTTTAACCCTGGCCTTAACTGATATTCAAGTCATGGCCATCGCAAGTTTAAACTTAAGATAACAAAAAAAGTAACTGATATTACAAGTAGTTAAAAATAGTTCAAAATCAAGGCTAGCCTATACTGTATAATTTTTATTTAAAACCATAACCTACGACAGCACTTAATTCTTGTCTAAGACTTTTTCTGAGTAATAAAAACTGGCAAACCGTTTAGCGTTACAAAAAAAACAGTTATAAAAATAATGTTTGCATATTTTGATTTATCTCCGAAACTACTGAATCGATTTTGAAAATTCTTTCACTAATGTGAAGCTAGATTATTTTAGAGTAATAAAGGGTATTTTTTAAATACGATTGTGGGTTAATTATTAATTGTAATGCAGGTAAAGTCACAGGCAAAAACCCAACTAATAAAGATTATAATGATGATGATGAATTTTTTTTTTAACACATATCTTTTATTTATATTTATACAGTACCTACATATACAGTGTGTCCGGGCACGAGTTAGCGATATTTGAAAGGGATATTCTAGGCTCATTTTCATCGACAAAAATGCTTGAAAAAAAAATCTTACTCCAAAACTTCGCGAATGGCAGCCATTTTAATTTTTTGATCTGTGTGTACAATAAAATGCAAATATCTTTGAATCCAAGAGACCTACATTCATGCAAATGACTTTATTGCAAAGTTAAACGTTGATGCTTATCAAAAACATACGATTTTTTTTTAAATAATATGTAAAAATAACCAAAAAACATGGGCAAACACGAAATTGTACACAAAAATTACTGAATAATTTCACATTTATAACTCTAGCTCGATAAGTACCCCTGAATTTTGCTAGGGTTTTTGCATTAAATTAAAAGTATTTGAGTCAGGCTATAAAATGATGTCAAAATTATCACTCTACATTAAGTATCTTAGGAGTTATTCTCACTTGAACATCACCCTTCCTTAGCGCATGTACCCCAATATTACAGGTGTCGCATTCTTTGGGTGAGCTAAATCGTTCCAACGAATATTTATGAGCTGGCATTATTGACCACCACGTAAATGATCCCCAAGTAACCATCCTTAAACTGAAATAGTACAGTTTCTTGGATTTATTGCTGCGGGGCGAGACGGAAGGGTGATGTTCAATTGAGAATAACTCCTAAGATACTTAACGTAGAGTGATAATTTTGATATCATTTTATAGCCTGACTCAAACACTTTTAATTTAATGCAAAAACCCTAGCAAAATTCAGGGGTACTCATCGAGCTAGAGTTAAAAATGTGAAATTATTCAGTAGTTTTTGTGTACAATTTCATGTTTGCCCATGTTTTTTGGCTATTTTAACATATTATTTAGAAAACTTTCGTAAGTTTTTGATAAGCCTCAACATTTAACTTTACATTAAAGTCATTTTCATGAATCTAGGTCTCTTGGATTCAAAGATATTTGCATTTTATCGTACACACCCCAGTTCGACAGATCAAAAATTTGAAATGGCTGTCATTCGCGAAGTTTTGGAGTAAGAGTTTTTCTAAAGCATTTTTGTCGATAAAAATGAGCCTAGAATATCCTCTTCAAATATCACTAACTCGTGCCCGGACACACTGTATATATATTTTTTTACAACCGACAATCTCACTAACTACTGAACTAATATTAATCAATTTAAAAAAAAATGGCATCTTTTTTAAGATTTATAATTATCACTAAAAGCCATCCATAACAGGAGCCATTTATTTAGTTAAAAATGTAAATGTATTTTTTTGAATACTTTATTTTGTCGCATTTTCAATAAATTGTTTGCCCGTTGGCCGTAACCCACTTATTTTTGCCAAACTTGTCTTATGAAACTTTATAAAAATTTATAGAAAGGGTTACTTGTTTTTTAAGTTGTTCTTTCCAAATTTTTAATTGACCGTGAACCTTTAAGTGAGCGATAAAGTGTCATGATTTAAAGTTTTACTTATTTAATTACTGATGGATAAAGTTTTATTTAAAGTTTTGTATGTCGTAGGCGCAGAATAGTGATGTTACGTTATTTTACATACATAAACATACATAACTCCCACACAGCAGTTATATAACGTTATACTACATTATGTAACACGATAACATTTATAATAGCGTGTTACAAAACTCTACAACATGTTAAGAAATGTTATATGTTATACACGCTCCCACATTGGTTGAACTCGTTGTATTACATCGTATAACATTATGTTCAATCAGTTTGGGTTTGTCTTTCGAGGAATGATGATGTTGTGCAACAAAAGTTATATTTTGTTATATTATATTGTAATCAGTTGTAAAACATTTTGTTAAATGTAGTTGCATAACATTTTATAACTTTTGTTATAATTTGTTTAAAAAAGTTAGTCTCTAACGTTATGTAACTGCTGTGTGGGAGCACTTTAACATATTTCTAGCAATAGAAGTATTTTATGACAAGTCATCAAAATCATAGTTAATGTGTGATTACCGTATATTTCCACTACATACCCGTTTGTCGGAATATTCTACGTTACATACAAGTAAAATAATGTAAACAAGTAATTATCATTGCGTCAGTTACACAATAATTATAACATTGTGGCGTATATCAAGGCTTTATGACATTTTTTATAACCTATTATATGCCTACCTTAGTGATTCTTCTTAAACAACGTTTAACGTTAAATGCGCAAAACCTCTCGTGGGGTAACTCAGACCTTATACTGAACAATGTTTGTTCTAATACTTTTGGAAATTCGCAAAAAAAAATTTTCTTTTTCATACAAACTGCCAGACATAGACCATAATATAATAAAAAAAAAACAATGAACGAATGAAACTTTCTATTATTATAAATGACCCACGTTGAACTTGGTAAATCCAGATAATTATTTTACAGTTTCGTCTAGACGAACCTGTAAATATCTAGACTGAACAGAAAAATCCCTGACCCAAAGACTACCATACAATTAAATAATCGTTACAAACAAAAAAGAATACTTACTTTCAAAATGTATAGGTATACCGTTACTTGCAATCTATAAATAACAGTTACTTTATCGGTAACTGTTACAAATACCAGTTCCGGTGCAAAAACTGCTTGATAGACATATTGAACACTATGACCTAGGGCGCATGCGTGGGGTTATCCAATAGAGTTCGATTGGGTCAGGCGCAGACCATTATTCACTGTCATACTACTCGTATTATAGACACTGTCCTTATTTAAATTATAAACAAAATCAATTGTCTTCAGGAATTTATTTTGTGTTACATTAGGCTAGTTGCCCTAAAAAATGTAATTAGTCCGTCTTTTAGATTATTCAAAAATAAGGGACACGTATTTTTTTATTTGTAAATTAGACCAAAAATGACAAAGATTTATAGCCTATTAAAGTTACGTGTGACGTCACGATGCGTGGCATTTTTCGCGCAGAGTGACGTCACAGGTAACTTAAATAGGCTATTATCTTTGTTATTTTTTGTTTAATCGAAAAAAGAAAAAATACGTGTCCAATATTTTTTTATAATCTAAAATACGGACTAAATAGAATGTAATTATTTTAACCCTGGAAACTACCCTTTTCACTGATTTGCTAACTCACTCAAGTACAAAAGTAAGTACAAACAAAAGGTGCGCGAACACTCTGAAATTGTTCGCGCACACCTGGATACTTTTGTGCATGCACAATACTTTGCTAAATTTAGTTCAGTGAAAAGGTTCACGTACAAAATGTGCTGCACTGTGCTCGAACAAAAGTTCGCCTTACGCCTTACCGGTGGACGCAGGATAATCGCGATACCACTTTAGTACGTGCACTGTTGAAGTGCGCGAACAAATGTGACATCTATAGATACTTCAACATTTGTAATTTTCTTAAATAACGATTTTCACTGTCTCTTAAGTACCCAACCCAACATGATAAAATTACCTAATTCTTTTCACGTATCAGTTTCATTTGGCGAAATAGTGTTTATTTATTTTTTTTTTATTTCGTAAAAGTTATATGCCCGTTTGTCGGATTTTTAAGGTTCTTAATATTATAATAACCTGATATAAATGTATAATAGTACCTTCGGAATGGCATAAAAATATTTTAGTACGACTTGTTTCGCAGGTAACTCCATAAAAAAAAATGAACCTTGGTCACGTTTTTAAAACTATCATAATTAGCCGACTACATTGCTTTAAATAGCCACTCAAAATTCATACTTTATTACTACTATTTTTGTGTTGTTAAATTCATGAAATGAGTGCAAACCCTTTTTTTTTTAACGTGGTAAAATCATCAAATGAGTTCCTGTCAGACTCGTACTTACTAAAATACATGGTGTTCCTTCAATTGCTCTTTAGGTTCCGGGGTCACATTACCTATTTAGAGAATCCCGCAACCCCGGTGGCGTAAATAAGTAAGTTCACAATAGCATATGTGGTTTTCATATGGAGTTTCTTGCCCATTATTCACCATAGAGATCTACTCTTTGGAATGGGCACCTACAGGTACTGTCACAGTATTATGTCTTGTGACTGTTACCGTGGTACCACAAAAACTTTTAAACGGCTGTTGAACACTTGTGAAAAAAATGACAGTTTACGACGTTGAAATAAGGTGCGTTATGCAGTCACACTTTTTTTAGACAAGTGTTCAACAGTGATGTTTAAGTTTTTGTAGAGAGTAAGGCTAGTGTCTAGTTTAATTTAATGTCCTTTGTCAATTCTTAAGTGCCTGTAATTGGCTTGCTTGAAATAATAACAATGATTTGATTTGAGTTAGAGACAGCAAAATTCAAAATGGCAATTTTGCTGTTTGTGACGTATAAGGATCACGTTTTATAGATACAGTTTAGTTAAATTTATGGTAAATAATACACATTAAGTAAATTAACCACACGTGTTTCTGTAAGTGAGTGATTTCACACGGTTTTTCTGAATCTAAACGAACAACATTTTAATTGATGTACCTACTGTAGATAAATAATCTTACAATAGTTTTTTTTTTCTTTTTGTGTCTGTTATTTAAATTGGGTTGATAGAAAAAAAAATACCTAAAGCAAAAAAATAAGTCAATATTTTTTTAAAGATTTCATTGAAGCCTACAACAAATATAATTTAATCAAATAAATAAAAGATAAAAAATGATTGATCACCAAAATATAAAAAAAAACAAAACCTTTAACGTTTTTTACTGTATTTTATTCTACAATATTATAGTTTAATTATTATCGTTTATTTCGGTACTGCTTTAAGAAACTCGACTGTAATTTAGTTTATTAAAGTAACGAGATATAAGGATATAATAAAATTCCAAATATTTAAATAATGTAAAAGATGAACTCCCGTCCTAAATCAATCATTAATAAATTATTAATTTTATGACTTGATTTTGTTCAAATCATAATTTATTACGAGCCTGTCGTAAAATTAAATAAATCTTAAGTTTTATTCATTTATGACTGACAAGCATTTTTACTTACAAATAAAACATCAGCTCATCAAGGAAACAAACAAAACACGTTATTATTTAAACGTTTGCTCACACTAGAAAATCCCGTATCGTGATTTTACAAATCTATCTACACACGAGAGCGTGGCCAGCCAAGCAGGCGCGCTCACAGTGTGTAATATTACACGAACCATTTGGAGGCATATCAATATTACATAGTTCAAGAGTTCGTGTGGTTGAACGCGCTATTCTCAGGAACTACTGGTTCGAATTGAAAAAATCTTTTTGTGTTGGAAAGTAGATAGTAGTTGTAAATAAAATAAATATATAGTATACAATGGGGAAGAAAAGTTTTCGAGTGGCGACCACGGACCGGAAAACGCCGCGTAGACAGGCCTTCCACTAGGTAGACCGACGACATCGTGAGGGTCGCGGACAACCGATGGATACAAGTGGCGAATTGTCGTTCGGCGTGGCGGTCTAAGGGGGAGGCCTATGTCCAGCAGTGGACGTCTTCCGGCTGATGATGATGATGATGGCATACACAACAACCAGACCCAGAATAGCTACTAGTTGGTAATTTATTTGCATCGTGCCGTAATCGAACTCGCGATACGTAGACCAACAATCGACTAACTCAACTGTGCTATCAAAAAATGAGGTAGCTTATTTCTTAAGCTTTCGAAAAAAACCCACAACATTCAACTTTAAAACTTGATATTTAAAGTTTAATGTCGGAAAACAGGTTAATAAAGAATAACAATGTTAGTTTAGTTTATATTAGTCATAAAATTTTAATATCATGATTCAAAATTATAACTTGTCTGTAAAGTTATGTTCGTTTTAAATTACAAACCCGTTGAACATTCTTTTAAAATTATATTAACTAAAATTTTAAAGGGAAATATTTGCCAAGTTATTTAACACCTACAAACAAGACAAGACAGCAGACATTTTTTATTAAAAGCATTTTTTTCATTGTTTAATTATATAATAAAAAGAAAACCAACAAATGAGATGCATATGCAAGCATAATTTTTAAAAGGTTTTTTTTAATCTGTTGCTATGGAAAATTTAAAATCGGTCGAGTCTCATAAATTTTTTTTGGAACACAATTTCTCAAAAATGTTTTTATCTAAACTTTAAGAATATAATAATTATCCTGTTATTACGTGAGAAGTTTTATTAAAATCGATTCAGTCATTTGTATAAAAGTTTTCGTTCGACATACGCGGTCTTTAATACTAGATTTTCCCCGCGACTTTGCTCGCCCCTTTCGTTTTACGAAAATATGTAATAAGAAATCACTATTCGCTATTACGAACAAAGATGTGAAAACTCAAAACTCTATAGCTAATTTTAATAAAAAAAAAAACTCTTCTAAATTTTTATTGAAATACAAGTTGAAGTTGATCATCAAAATTTCTAGAACTAGCTGTGGCCAACTCGAAAATTATCCCACGGGAACATAAAATCGAGATAAAAACTATCCTAAGTGTTAATCCAGGTAATAAACTATCTGTGTACCAAATTTTTATCTAAATCCGTTCAGTGGTTTTTGCGTGAGAGAGTAACAAACATACACATACATACAACCTCACAAACTTTGACATATTTTATAATATCAGTAGGATTGACAGATTTTAAATTTCGAAATAATGTGATCTACGCTGTAATCAGTCATGTGATCACGTCATGTCATAGCGAATAGTAGCACACAATCAAACATACCTACTTACTTTCGTATTAATGCTTATTTTATTTAAATTACGAGTATAATTAATTATTCTTATTTACATAATCTTTTTGTTTTCTTTTTCATTCTATTAAGTGCCTCACGTGTATTCAAATGTGCTTTTGAAGTAATAAAATAAAACAGGGTTCCAAAATAATTCAGACTTATCTAAACTTCTATACTTATATTATAAAGCTGTGATTGGGTTTGGTTGATAGCGCTAATCTCAGGAACTAGTGGTTTGAATTCCGAAATTATTCGCTGACTAGCGAGGGTAAAACCGCGGGCAAAAATTAATTAGCCATACAAATAAAATAACAAAGGTTGGGTTTAAGTACTAACATAATTATACAAGAATTATGTATGAAACAAGAAAATATTTTAAAACAAGCATCATGATAATCAATTTTATATTTTATTAGAATGATAACTATGTTACAACATAATTTTCAGTTTTCGTCATCTTTGAACTAAGCAACTGTAGATTTCCGTGTTGTTCAAACAAATTAAAAGAAAAAGAGCAAATCCACTTTGAAACAACAAAAATACTTTTTTTTGTTGTTTTAAAGTGGATTTGTTTTTTTTTACCAAAAATATGGCGAGCCATTTTTTTTTTGTCTACATACTTTAAAATAGAGGGATGTGTAGAGCCTGCACAAAAAATAATATTAAGGAAAATTAAAAAAAAATACGCATGTAAAATATTAGAGAAAACCCTACCCACTTCTATACGCTGTGTGGGCTATGACAGCGCTTCCTAGACAATACGTTATTTCGGGACTTATAAAATCAACCAGTTCTTGCCAACTACATTATTTTCGGCTAGTTTTTCAAAAAAAATTAAACCTATTAAAGTATGTACTTCAAAAAGTTGTGTTGTAAATTAAACTTGACACACGTTACTCCCGAGAGTCCGTCCCGATTTATGTGTATTTTAGCACGAATTTTCACTCGTTTACTTTACAGCGACTTTCCAGTATTTACAGCGTTTCTTGTATGAAACCATGGAACTGCGCCTCTGGTGTGCGAAGAAGGAACAATTTTTTTCCTTGAAAATTGTCAATTTGAAATTGTCAAAGTTCCAGTTTACTTTACGTCTCAAATATTGAAAACTCATGCTAATTGTAACTGTTTGATAGTCACTACCATAGAGTTCGGAATAGCGAATACATCAAATGGATTCTCGATAGCGTCTTTCTGTCTACTAAAACAATAATACGCTTAGTAATCCCAAAAAGCGTAAGTCGAGATTTATTATGATAATTCGTCATTCGTTGTTGTAGCCAATAAGTTTCAGTTATTGTATTGGCTGACAATTTTATTAGGTACTATGTCACATTTAATTTTATTACGTGATTTATCAATGTGTAGTTTAATATTTTCACAACTGTACTGGTTTAAGCCCTTATTATTCCAAAGGAACTAGCGGTTTTCTTTTTTTTTTTTTCTAGCCTACTCTGTCCCACTCCTGAGCAAAGGCCTCCCCCATTCCTTCCACTTATCTCGATGGTGTGAAAAATAATCATCTCCTGAACAGTTGTCTAAAAAAACTGTCATCATCAAAACGATATTTCAAGTTGAAGGGGTTGTTTTGCCTTCCTTAGGCACTGTGTGCCTAAGTGGTCTCTTTGCCCGTTTGCGAATAGCCTGTCGTGTGGATGCTCCAACGCGTGTCCCTCTGATCAGCAGAGGGCACAGCGGCGGAGCGGGCTTGCGGACGGTGAGTGATGGGTAGCTCGCCGTCCGACCAAGGACCAAGCCCGGGTCGGTGGCGCGTCGTGTTTCGCGCCAAATGCCTGCTGGGGTCGCGGGTTTTTCTTAACCCAGGTTACCGTGGCCCCGGAACGTAAAGGGCATAGGAAGGAACACGGGTGGATTTTAGTCAGTAAGAGTCTGACAGTCCCTTCCGCCCCACCCAGGGCGGGAGGACTCATTTGATGATTTTACCAACTAAAAAAAAAAAAAAAGGGGTTGTTTTGCAGTTACACTTTTTTTAGACAAGCGTTCAATAGGTGTTTATCATTTTATGTTAAGGCGGATAGCTTTTAAAATAGAAGAAAGTCGTATAATTAAAAACAAACACAAAGTTCGAGTTTTTATTTCAGGAACGATCATTGCCAGAAACAATTTAGCGGTTAAGGACGCGTTTACAATTGACGCAAAATTATGCCTTTTTTCGGTACCGATTCTTACTAAACTGAATCAAATCGAATAAAACTAATAACGAATACAAACAGATTGGTTCTTTATCTTCCCAGGATAGACAAGCTTTTCTTGAAAATGATAGGTTTAAATACTTTAAAATCGATCTGCCGTTGCCATGTTTACCATATCGTGTTGTGTTTGCGAACATATTTTGTTCTACAAATAACATATTTTAATATTCCTAATACTACTGAAAGTAGGCAAGTATAGTCTATTTTAAGACATAGACAACATTTCTTTATTTTTCATTCAGAAATACACCAAAAGTAATTCCGCAAAACAGGAAGATATTGACAAATTTTCGTCCGAAATTATATTTTTTTATCTATCAAGATTTACTGAATATTCAATCAGAAAGTATTGAATAACTAAGGTTACTATGTTAGCTTGCATTGAAAAAATAATTAGCTCATTTAAAAGTAAAATAATAGTATTAAACAATTACAATATGCAATGACAAAATTCAATATAAAACCAAGAACGGTTTGTTCTTTGATTTAGACGGCGCAGGGCGCCTTCTGAGGGAGGACGTATCGCTCGCAACCATTTTGACATTAGTCACGTAATTATTAAAATTTAAAATACACGCCACCATTCATGACCTTTACACGCGGCGCCAGTGTCTTTGTCATGACATCAAATTCCATGTGAAAAATGTAGTACCTCGAATTTTCCGCAGGTCATGAGTGGTGGCCAGTAATTTTCCCAGTCGCCAGATACAAGCTAATATTTTAAATTAATTTGATTGAATTTTCCTACTATATTCGAATGAGGATATAATTGTAAATAAAAAATAATGTAAATAATAAAAAAAAAAAACAATTTAAATAATTCTGATAGCTTTTTTCTGAATAGCTATAGCTCTTCAGAAAAAAAAGTAATATAGCTCGCTGCGGGACCCACCATACCACCGGTCATGCCCCTGGTGGTATGGCTTTTTATTACGTGGTAAAATCATCAGATCAGCCCTTCCACCCAGGACAGGAGGGACATACAAACTTGTACTGACTAAAATCTACGGTGTCCTTCAATATCCCATTGCGATCCCAGGCTATGGATACCCGATAAGACAATTCCGCGACGCCCGGCAGGATTTGGCTCTTTAACGTGCGCCCCGAAAATCCGTGAAAAATTGATCTGATCGTTTTGAGGTAGCGGTTAACCCAGAGAAAAGTTTTGTTTTAAACTTTTTGTATTCGTTTTTGAAGTCGGTACTTTTTTTCATCAATTTATTTTTATTAGGTTTGATCGAAGAGAGTTGAAGTCTTGTATCAGGTTCGGCATCCAGTCAATTGCGGTATTCCGTTTTGGTAGCTGCATTGTATTTTTTTTTTTTTTGGTAAAATCATCAAAATATGTGTCCTCCCGAGCGGGACCGGATTTATTACCAGACTCTAGTACTGACTAATATCCATGGTGACCCTTCAGTAGCCCTTTACGTTCCAGGGTTGCCGTTACCTGATAAGACAGTCCAGTGACCAAGGCAAGCTCCTACCCTCAAATAGAAATCTCTTCTCGTCGTCGTAGGTCACGCGGCTGTTCTCCCTAACGTGTTCCACCTCCTACTTCGCTAGCATGACTGCTTTGCATGAGGATTCGAGGTGACTACTTCCTATTCCGTCTTGCCCCGCAGATCGTGGCCTCGATCAATGCTGGGCGCTATTAAATTGACTCAAGTGCATCGAGTTGGGATTTGGCAAACCTGTACCACTTCATGTACCTAACTTTTTTGCAGCCAACTCAATAAGAGGACTAATATTGTGGGTTGTGATGTCAACGGCACCCCAAAAAGGTCAAGATAGCCTGTCATTTTTACGGTTACACCTCAGAAAGATAGAACCGAGTCGGATTGGCTCCTTTTTGCGGAAAAATTCACGTCTTATCAGCATTGAAGCTCAAGCACTCAACCGGCTATGGCTCTTTTGCCTGATATTATTTTGTGAATTTTATTCATGAATAAAATTCACAAAAAACAGATACTACTCAGGAACCCCGAAGACTTCCAACTTGAACTGCACAATCGCTTCCAGTGCCTAACCGAATGTGAAACTGTGGACGAGATTAACAATGGGTTGGTGGAAACTGTCCAAGCTGTGGGGTCCAAGTTCTTTAAGACCCCGCGCCGCAATAAGCCTCAAAAGCTCTCGAACGGAAAAATCCGGTTGATGCAGGACCGGACCGAGATGAGGCTGCAATCTTCAGCTGATATGTCGGAATATGGCAAACTCAATAGACGAATCTCTAAATGAATGCAACGTGACCTGCGCTCCTTTAGTGCGGCACGGATCAAAGAGGCAATCGAGTGGAACCGGGGTTCAAAAGAATTCGTCTATTGGGCAGAGCCAAATGACAAAGCTGAAGATTAACGACGGCAGCATCATTTCGACTAAACCAGAGATCTTAAGGGAGCTTGAGAGGTTTTACGGACAGTTATATACATCAATACGACAACCCAGTGTCGGTACATCTTGAGACGCAAGAGCTAAACTGACGTGACACTACATTGAGGATATCCCAGACACCAGCCTGTACGAGTTTAGAATGGCTCTTAAACAGCTCAAGAATAACAAGGCGCCGGGTGAGGACGGAATCTCAACAGAACTTCTGAGAGCGGGTGGAAAACCGGTACTACTCTAGTCCTCCAGAAGTTATTTAATTCCGTCATACTCAAAGGTTCTACGCCAGAAGCATGGCACAGTGTGGTTGTTCTTTTCTTCAAAAAAGGTGACAACACCTTGTTGAAGAACTACAGGCCAATCTCACTTCTGAGCCATGTATACAAGCTGTTCTCAAGAGTCGCGAGAACGCAGGTTTGATGACTTCCAGCCTCCCGAACAAGCCGGTTTCCGAAAAGGTTTAAGTACTATAAACCACATACACACGCTCTGCCAGATTATACAGAAGACAGAGGACTATAATCGACCATTGTGTTTAGCGTTTGTGGACTATGAAAAAGCCTTCGATTCAATCGAAACCTGGGCAGTATTGCAGTCCCTCCAACGATGTCACGACTATAAGTATATCGAAGTGTTGAAGTGTTTGTATAGAAACGCCACCATGTCCATCCGATTTCAGCAGGCGTAGCATGGCGCCGTAGAAAGGGGTTTTGTCGACGGAAGAATAGACAAAATAACAGAACGTAGAAATATTTTTATCGTTTTAAGCATGGTAATGTTAAAAATATAGAAAATATACGTCCTTTTCTTCAATAGTGTTCAAATAGTGTCACATTTAGGTAGGTCCAACTTCGAGAAAGAGGTCGCCCGAAGAATCCAACTCGGATGGGCAGCGTTTGGGAAGCTACGTGATATTTTCTCATCGAGAATCCCACAGTGTCTCAAGACAAGGGTGTTTGACCAGTGTGTGTTGCCAGTGATGATATATGGCTCCGAAACGTGGTCCTTGACTGCTGGCCTTTTAGAGAGACTAAGAGTCACTCAACGAGCAATGGAAAGAGCTATGCTCGGAGTATCTTTGCGGGATAAAATCCGGAACATGGATATTGCGCAAAGAACCAGAGTCACCGACATAGCTCATAAAATTTGCAAGTTGAAGTGGTAATGGGCAGGCCACAGCGCTCGTAGAACTGACAACCGATGGGGAAGAAAAGTTCTCGAGTGGCGACCACGGACCGGAAATCGCAGCGTAGGTAGGCCTCCCACCAGGTGGACCGACGACATATTGAGGGTCGAGGGCAGCCGATGGATGCAAGTGGCGAATTGTCGTTCGGCGTGGTGGTCTAAGGGGGAGGCCTGTGTTCAGCAGTGGACGTCCTCCGGCTAATGATGATGTAGATGATGATGAGATACTACTCAGAATAAAACATACAAAAAAATAAGTAAGCATTCCAATAAATCGTAAAAATAAGCGAAATTGAATGAAAAGTGAGAAATTACAGGAATGTGTCAAGTTTCATATAAAATAATGAAATCGAAAAAATAATGTTCTTTTTTCTCTTAAACCCTGTGTTATTTTACTAAAGGTGAAATGTTATCTATTAAATAACGAACATTTTCTATACCGTTTCAATAGAAATTAGGTAAAAAGCCTGAGTGACCAATTGTAGCATCGTAATTCGAGCATAAACGAATCTATGCACTGGTAGTCGCGATTGATCGAAGATGAACTCAGGTACTACTTGCTGTGCGAATGGAATAATGTGGAGTTGAACCACCTTTTCTACGCAATTTTGAGCAGTTACGTAACTTCGTTAGGAAGTGAAAGCTCAGTTTTGCGAGATAGAGATTATAATTTAGAGCTCACCGAAACATTCTGTTTCAAGAGTTAAATGATCTGAAACCCTATTGTTTAGATCTTCTCTACACTCTGATAGATCGGTCTTTATTAAAAAATAACCCAGCTGTAACCCAGTATAAGAAACACTGAAGCCCAGTCAAAACAGTTCAATAATTATTCTCCTTTGCAAATGTTTAACGAGTTGCACCATCCGCTCACAGTTAACTGCAGGGGAACCAAGAATCTTCTCGAATATTTTTAATCTTCATGGTGTCGATTCGAAATTGTCTTGTGGCTGGTCGCAATGGACTTTGTATGATCTGCGTAGTAGATTATCGCTCTCTTTGCGCGGTTTAACGTCTTCTTGGGCCTTGCTCACTTTCTTCCTGGATCACGGCGTTTGGTGATATTACCCCTCTCTTAATTGACACTAGTTTCAAATATTTTGAACCACTGGTTGGAAATAAGTTTCAAATATTTTGAACCACTGGTTGGAAATATTCGAGCATTAAACCGACCATTTCTGGTTATATCTAAGGAGATAAAAACCAGCCACTTGGGGTGATTAAGGTGATATAGTTATGGATCTATGTCACCTTAATCACCCCAAGTGGCTGGTTTTGCGTCCATAATTATGTCTCTGAATAGATGGCATAAATGACTGTTTGATGTAAAAGTCAAAGAAAAAGTTTGAAAAATTTTAAACACCAAATCGTAAATTTTAATCGTAAATTCTAAATAATTACAAAAATCTAATTAAAAAGTTATGAATTCCAATTAATAGTCACTAGAAACAAAATCAACACCTGAAAGATGTCTTAACAAGATAATTTACTCGTATAATAAATAAATTATCTTGTTAAGAATGAAATTGAATAATCTCTATAATGCACACTTTGTAAATTACAAACATATCCAATTCGCAGTGTGAGACAATGTGCGGTTTAAAGTGTAATTGATTGAGTGGCTCTTATTTTATTTTGATAGGTATATATTTATCATATTATCCATTCGTTTATGAAAATAAGTAGTGTCTAGAAGACCGGGATCTTACTTTGTTTATTCGAAACAAAAGTGGCAAAAGCTCATGTTGTGTGCTTTCTGGTATACGAGGCATAGATGTTTCGTTAGTGTTTTGTTTTTATTCGTGGGGCATCACGCTGTCAAATTGACAGAAATTGTGTTCTTTCAAACGTATTTACGTCCTTAACGTCAATAAGTGGCGTTTACTTCACATCACAAAAAAATGGGTATCATGTGCTAGTGTCTTCACAGTGGAAACCGGGCTTGATTCTTATTTTTAATTACTGAACTTAACCAGTTAAACAAGAATAACATTGCACGTGGATATATTGCCTTTACTAACCGCAAAATACATGAATAGGTTTAATGTGTGACTTATTTTATATGTAAATATGTATGGACATACATGGGATATGTGGAATGTCGCTTCTAGTAACTATTACTGAGTAATCTACGTTAATCCTACTTTATATCTTAACATTTATGAATCCATTCATGTGCAGTGAAAAGTAGACATAAAAGTATGATAAATAAAAACACGGTTTAACACTTAATAAAGAGTTAAACATCTGTTGAACACAAGTCTTAAAAAATTGTCAACTTTATAAATTCGTCGTTTTGCAGTTGCACTTTTTTAAGACAAATGTTCAATAGCTTTGTAACATTTTTTGGTAAAACAGAAACTTTTTTGATGGAAACTTTACTGTCAGTTTACGTTTTACTTGCATACAAGTAAAACCTGTATGCAATTTGCACAAAAACATGTTTCCAATTCAAGCTACGTAAATGTGACGGCACCCTTTGCAAGACTTGCCTCATGGAAACGCGCCTTTAATTCCATACAAAACAAAATAAGTATCATCAATTAAATGTAATAATACCAAGATAATATATAAAACAAGGAAATTTTCCAGCTGTCCGTACAATTTCCATGCGGAAAGCTAAAACGTCATCCGATATAATTATATGCATGCTACTGTCATTTGAAAAATACTGACAGTTTGCGAATTCACTAGATTTATAGAAAAAATATAACTATAAATATTTTCGTTAGTGAGTTTAACTTGAAAGAAAATCAACAATTGGAATATAAAATAATTATAAACTATTAGAAAGCTTTTAATTTTTTTGATTGCGTAAGGTGGAAGTGGGGAGTCCTTAATTGCCCTGCAGTGGGACAACGTAGGCTTATAATAATAAGAAATAATAATAATTGGCCATTTAAGGCCATTAAAGGCTAAATAAATTTGTCGTATTGGGTAGTCAATTTGAAAGCGAAATGTTTGTTTTATTGGCAAACACTAATCTGCATGTGTCCTCATGAGTACGATCTAACCAAAAATATGCCTAAACTTGAAAAGTGACGGTGACCTCAGAGTTTGTTTTGATATTTCTTCTTAAAATAGAAATGAAATTACACGACATCGTCACGACTCGTCTAGTTTCGAAACTTTTTTATTTTTTATTCGCAAAAGTGTTTTTTTTTTTTAATATAGTTACAATATTTATCCAAAAAAAATGGGTTACGGGAAAATCTGCAAAGGTAGCCGTGATCACGGAACACAAAAAGCAAATTGAAAGAACAGGGTTGAATTTTAGTCTTCAAATCCTTTTCTCTCCAACAAAACAAAAAAACTTAATAAACCATGTTTTAATTACATCTGCGTCACATAGTAATCTTTGCATTAGTCAGTAATTTAATCTTGGAACTGATAAATAATGTAATTGTTTCCGATTAAATCATTTCAATCAGTAATAGAACCCATTGATATGCCTTTCCGGTTATAGTTGGGATTACCTCAGCATTGTTCGGATATGACACATCGGAAATGGGCAAACCAATCAATTTAAATAATTGATGAAGATTATAGAGAAGATATTTGGTCTTAATATCTTAGTTATTTGTACTTTCCAGGGTTACGGTTACTTGATAAGACGGTTCCGCGACCCCGGCAGGCTTTGGCCCTCTTAGTATCCCGTCGGTTGCTGACAGTTCTTTGAGGCGCGCGTGGAACACGACGCGCCATTTATGATCGGACGTCGAGTCACCCATTACTCGCTGTCCTCATTATCTTTGGGTTTCATTATTAAGATAGAACAATAGGTAATCAACTTAAGTCACATTTCTTTTCTTTTAAAGCGGTATACCTCATTAGATTTTTTTCCTGGTGCGTTTATAAATATTTACAGACTTACCAAATTTAAAAAAAAATGTTTATATTTTGTCGTATCCATAACACAAGCTTTGCTTAGCTTGGGACTAGATGGCGTTGTGTGATAGTTGTGGAATATTATTATTATTACTTAAACATCTGTTGAACACTTGTCTAAAAAAAGTGTGACTGCAAAACGGACTTTATTTCAACGTCATAATCTGATTTTTTTTTAGACAAGTGTTCAACAGACGTTTAAAAGTTTTTGTGGTACCGCGGTTAACATCTAGACCATGCAAAACTATTTATCACCATACAATTATTTGTTCAGTGCAAAATCGAACAAACGCAGTGTCGCAATCAATCGCTAAGCCACTGCGTCAACGTTTATGACGTTTGTAGAAATCAAATTTTACTATGCGCAGTAAAATTTGCGAGTCATTTTTAATGAGAAGTCATTAGACTAGAATGTCAATGACATTTACGTTAAATTCGGAATGATTAGCAAATGGCAATGAAATAATTATGTCATCGATACTAAAGAAGAATGGCAAAATCTATTGTTTATAGATCATGTTTTCAAGGATAATTATATTGTTGTCTTTGTATTAATTTATGTAAGTTATTTGACTTTTAGCATTTAAAATAAGTCCTACAGATTATTTTAAAATTGGTTTGTTATTTAATTCAGTTTATTTTTGATACAATATATTTATTTTAAAAACCTATTCTAATAATAAATTCAGATGATTGAAATATTACTAGAATTTTTGTGGAAAGAAAAATTCGATTGCAGAAATGCAGTCATGACTTGAACCTGTTCACAAAAATCTTAGGCGTTTTAAAAATGCTAATATGTTTTTTAACTCGACTCAAAGTTAGGAATTTTTAAAATTCATCGATATTATACTTTGCCTGCGACTTCACAGTGACAAAGAGAGTGAGCTACTCAGGTTAACATACCGTTCATACCATTCTGAGGTCGAGGTTCGTTTCCATTGCATTATTTATTCTACATCCGATTTATTATTTTTATATTAGAAGAAAATTAGGCATTAAAATTAAACACAAAAGTGGTAAAATTATTAATTGAGGTAATTTTCTAATGCCCATTTGCCATATCACTTCTTTTTTGCACAACCATAATCGGGTAAATTTATGCACAACAGATCTATAGAGGTCTGCGTTTTAAGCAACTGAATTTCTTTTTTAAATCAAAATCGTGATTTTGGATTAGAATAGCAAAATGGAATATTATATTCTATTGCTCAAAGAATAGAGTTGATAAAGAATAATTTAGGCGTGATTCTTGTCATAATTGTACTAAATTTTTTGACCCCCAATGTAACTTCATTAGTGTTCCGACTGTGCCAGAAAAAATATTAGCTTGTTTTCATTTTTTTAACCGATTTGGTCCCATTTCTGCGCAAAAATATTTTGTGCAATTTCAGATTGAGATAATAATGCTATAAAAGGTCACGTCTGATCACCAATATTTCCCCTAGCTGGAGGCCTTAGAGTAATTTAAGGCATCCACAGAAAAAAGTCCGGTTAAGCAGCTCACAACCTCTTCTAGGTTGGCCTGCGAAATACCATTAAAAAAACAATATTTTAAACTATCTCGTGCGACAATGAAAACAGTCTCGATAAAACCACTCTACTGTAATTATCCTATGACGATGATGACGCTCGGTTTCTCACAAATGAATCTTGCTGACCGTGTCAATACTTATTTACGTGACAATACATAAATACAAGAGAATAAACCTACACCGTCGTACTACAAAAAGTTAGAAAGTTAAACACTTGTCTAAAAAATCTGTAACAGGAAAACAACCCTTTTATGTAAGGTACGGTTTTGGTATACGTCAAAAAATACCGTTTTGCAGTTGACAGTTTTTTTAGACAACTGTTCAACAGATGTTTAACTTAGCTGGGCTGGGACACAGGCCGGCATGGTCCGATCGCGAATCGAACTTACGTCACATAGGACCGCAGCTAATCGCTCTATCTATTTATAATTATGTGACAAGCTTGAACATCATCATATTTTTTCTAAATATATTTATGTGGGCAGCAGTTTTTTAAGATGTATTATAATGTACCGATTAATTAAATAAATCAATACCTATAAATTAAGGCACCAATCAATGTCAATTTACTAATTAATTTGACAAAAACTATGAGCTGTCAATCTAATGAAACGAGTAAAAAACTGCTACTAGGAACTATAAAAAAACTAGCAATATAATCTTACGTTTTTTCTGACATAAATTGACATATGCGCGAAATTAATAGGTATTCTACTTTTCTCAATCCAAATCTCGTAAACTTCAGCTTTATATTATTAGACAAATCAAATCAAAACATTTTTTTTTTTCAAATAAGCCAGTTACAGGCACTTTTTTGTTTTCTTGCTCATTCTTCTCCATAGAGATCTACGCTTTGGAATGAGCACATAAGGTACTTTCACAGTTTTTATGTCTTGTGACTGGAACTGTAGCACCATAACTATTTTAGTAATAATTGTTTTATTTTAAGTCTTTTGACAATTCATAAGTGCCTGTAATTGGCCTAGTTGAAATAAACGTTTTGATTTGATTTGATTTTTGAATTGTCAAAAGACAAAAATAAAAACAGTTCAAAAATAATCATGGTGCTATATTATTAGTACCTATAGATGTTTCTTTCGGGTCTCCTTGCCAACAAGATACTAACTGTCTAACAGCTCATAATCTATTTTAGTTAAAGTTAATATTAAACCAGTTTTTAACGAAAATGTTTAAGGTAGATATTTGCATATCATGTTCTGAACGAATTTGCTAATTAGTTGTAACGACGTAAATTGGATCTTGTGGAGTATTTCTGGTGTTAGTTACATTTATCGAATCAATCGAGTAATGTATTTAAAGGGCTTCACACACAGCAGCTATAATGTATATTAATGTACATTACATCCCGAGATGTATAGCATTAAATTATCTTAATGTATCACACACACAACATGTAATGTATATTTCGCTACATTTCATAACATCCTTTTAGAAGAGAGATGTACGGAAATGTATTGTGATGTATTAAGAATATTGATGTATCGAAATATAAATGTATGTTTTCGTATCGCTCTGTATCTTAAGATTCGAAGATGTAAAAATATACATTATAGCTGTTTTGTGTGGTCTCCTGACGATTTCTATGGAAAGATGTAATGAGATGTATCGTGCTATAATGTACATCTTTACATTATAGCTGCTGTGTGTGTGAGTGTGTGTGTGGTTTAATTTTGGTTTATGAAATCTAAACCCCGTCGTATACAAGGCGACGCAAATCTCCGATACCTTACGACTTCAGTATCCAAGCGACTACCGCATTTGCGATGTCTTTTAAAAAAATCGGCGTTCTTTGCCAATTAACATGTAGCAGTACAAGTTCAATCACTTTAAAATTAATGGCGACCAAATTGTATAAAATTATAGAGATTTGAACATTTATGTATGTTTACTATGTATGTTTTTTTATATACTTAACATAAATATTTCCTGTTCCTTGCCCTTAAGAGTGCGTGTGTACTATAAACCTAAAATAAATTATAAAATGACCAAACTGTACCAACCAGTTATTTTTTTATATTTGCCCGTGTAGACTGCGATAATTGTCTTAAAGTTTCGTACTACAGGGATAAAAGTTATCCTATATTTTAGTACTGGTTATACACTATCTGTATGCCAAATTTCATGCAAATCCGTTCAGTAGTTTTTATGTGTTAGTCATAAACATTCGCGCAAACTTTCGCATTTATACTAGTAATAAAATAAGGTATTTTTAATACTCGTATATAATATTGTCATAAATAAAAGTTTCTTATTTGGGTGTGTGCTGTCAATATAGTATATCAAATAACTACTATAAACATTTTTTAACTCTACATAATTATTGTAATTTTAATACCAAACAACCACAGATTAAACTTTCTCATATTTTTTTGTTTATTAGAAAACATGCATTATAATTTATTTACTTAAAAGAAAGTGGGGATTCCCCAATCAATTATCGTCTGTGCTTTGGAAATTAAAATGCAAATAAGTTGTGTGTTTTATGAAAATAAAAAAATATAATAAATAAAACGTATAAAAAAAATTATTTGACTAATAAAACGAAATCGACAACAAGTAAAATGAGATTTTTCTTACAAAATAGACCATTTATTATTCGAAATGCATCACAGAAAGAATAAAATAATAATTATAACTGGGTGAATGAATTTGTATTTAATTATTATGAGTATTATTGTTAAATAATTCATTTCTTTTGTTTCCTAGCCGTTGTAAGAACTAAGACACACATGTTAAGAATTTAAACTACAGGATGTGTATTACATCAAAGAAAAAAAGGATGAATATTTTATTTAAGGGTGGTAGACAAGACATTACGCTTTTTTTTATTGTATTTTTTTTTTTCAATTCCTAATTTCAAAAGATGTGTTAGCAATGATACTACATTTTATCTGCACTAAGAAATAAATTTATGCACTTAGTTGACATTTCGTCACGTACTTAGACGCTTCGCTTGCACTCGCGCACTTTGTTTAAAATGCATCTCTTAAAATCTATGTGAGAACGCACGTTTGTCCGTTTGCTTTATTTCTTAGAAAAACGATGAAGATAATGAATATTCTTTTGTTTTATTAGTGAAAAAACCCGTTTAACTATTTAATAAAAAGGGAAAAAATATATTTTATTTCTTTCTTTTAAAATGAATCATTTATTCAGTCACAAATATGATGTGTTAAAATAATACATTTCATTTTCCCACGTTTTTATACATTCACTTTTTTATTTAAATTTTGTTATTCATATTTTGCAGATGGATGGGAAAATACTAATTGATTTTAAATAATTTATTTTTAGTGTCCTATTATTATTCCTGTTGCTTTTGAATGTTTTAAACTTATTATAAAAAGTGTGTTACCTAAACACAGTTTATTATTAAGATTATCCAAATGCATGGAAACGAAAAACTCGATGGATGTTTGTTACTCTTTTACAGGAAAACTGCTGAACGGATTTACATAAATTTTGGTACACGTATAGTTTAAAAACTAGATTGACACTTAGGATACTCTATATCTCGATATTACGTACCAGAAGGAAAATTTTCGAGAAACAAGCGGAGCTGTTGAAAAGACGTATTTAAAAAAAAAACTGAATTAGAAAGTTCTCGACTTTAGCTCGAAGATTTATCAGTTAATATTAATACTAACGAATAAGTAACTGTAACTAAAAGCGAAAACATTTCTTCTTATACGTCTTTGTGTCTTGTACAAGCCGCATGGAAAAACCCCTAGCACACCAACACGGAGCCAGTAATTTCGTCTCTTTTTTGTTCGTCTTGAAATCTGTTATTCAAATGTATTTTTAGATTAATAACAGATATCTACCGAATGATCAAAATTGACCGTTTTATAAATAAGTACGTTATTAATTCCTCACGTTTGTTTACCGCATAATTTAACTATGCATTTTTCTGTGGGTTTTTGGCAGAAGAAACAGAACGATTATTACGGTCCTTAGGTCAGTGTTATTATTGTGTTCATTATAGCACCATGCAACGCCTACGACAGCGGCGCATACGTTGCTATAATTATGTTACTCGCTGACGTACGCGTCAAATTGTACGCGACCTAGGAATTTTGGCTTAAAACTCCTTGTGCTTTTGTTTGTAACCAATTTTATCTCTATTCTACTTAGATAGACAAAGTTTTTACTATATAATTTGAAAGTGGCGGTTGGGGTCGCCTAGAGTAGGGTTATGAACAACAAGCATATTATTTCATACCGGGATAAAAACTATCATAATAAGTCAATCCGGTTATTATCAACCTTAGTAGGGTAAAGGGAGATTATTTGATGAGACAGGCAACTCAGTGATAGAGTTAAAAGTCTGTCAAAACACTACATAAACATGCAGTAATACGAAATGATGTGTCTTGTCCACTTTAGTGGTGAACTAGTTGCATCTTTTCGCATTACTGCATGCATAGGTAACGTTTTGAGAGACTTTACTGAGTTGCCTGTCTCACCAAATAATCTCCCTTTACCCTACCAATTTTCATCCAAAGCAATTCTGTACTTGGTTATTGTGTGAAAATTTACCAAACATCCATCCATCTTCAAAAATTTTCGCATTAAGACAAAGGAACCTAAATTACATCCTTTAGAAAGTGGTTAGAAAAGACTGGATGAGGAAGGCAGAGAAGAGGGTTATACAGCGCAGTTTAGGACAGGCCATTATGTCCAACAGTGGACCGCAATTAAGCTGAGAAGAAAAAGATTCTATTCCTGCCATCATCACCTGCCTAGCCTATTCCCAACTATATTGGGGCCGGCTTAAAGTCGAACCAGATGCAGCTGAATATCAGTATTTTACGTGGAGCAACTGCCTATCGGACATGCACAACCCAGTAACTGGGTAATACGATACTCCATGGTAAGACTGGTTGTCAGATTTTAGAGCTTCTGACTATCTGACTAATAAGTTTCTATTCCTGTAATGTTCGCTTATTTTTTGTTAGACTAAAAATAGTTTTTTAATCTGTTATTGGTTGAGAAATGTCAACAAACATTTGCTATTTTAAAATGAATACAAAAAATATATGACAAATTAGCTAATGGAATCCAAACTACCTTTTAAGTTCTAGAAACGATCAATAAAGGTTGGCAAAAAATGGTTTTATTTGGTACTAGCTTCTGCCCGCGACTTCGTACGCGAATCCTGTTGCTTATGCCAGCGACAACGGGACCGTCAAAATCGAAGATCTGAAACGTCGAATTCTAAGAGAATGGGGACGGGAAAACAATGGGATGCGCCAGACGATTCCAGACGTTCCAGATCTTTCATTTTTGTAAGTCAACAGGAAATGACCATCAGACTAAACAACTCTTGCTAATATAGGAATGACGTCATTCCTCACGGGCTCTTGGAGTTCCACACCAGGTGTTCCAGATCTTCAATTTTAATACGTCAATAAAGTGTGCTCGTCAGGCTGAACAACTCTTATTAAGACGTCATTCCTATATACGTTATAGTTTAGCTGGGCTCTTGGAGTTCCACAACAGGTGTTCCAGATCTTCAATTTTTATACGTCAACAGAGAGTGCTCATCAGGGTGAACAACTTTGCTAAGACGTCATTCCTGTATATGTTATAGTGTAGCTGGGCTCTTGGTGTTCCATGTCAGGTGTTCCAGATCTTCAAATTTATTCTCTCAGCAGAAAATGCTCATCACGTGGAACAATTTTTGCTATCGCACCATTTTTGTATCTCTTCTAGTTTAGCTGGTCCATTGCGGTTCTGCACCAGGTGTTCAAGTTTCCAAGATAAATTATAGCCTATGTGTTGGCCAGACTTAATACCTATACAACAAAAAAAAAATCATTCAAATCCGTCCAGTACTTTTTGAGTTTATCCCGGACATACATACAGACAAACAGACAAACAGACAAAAATTCTAAAAACTATATTTTTGGCTTCGGTATCGATTGTAGATCACACCCCAAGTCTTCTTTTAAAAAAATATTCAATGTACAGTTTTGACTTTCCTATTATTTTATTATATGTATAGATAATGTATTAACTATTAACCAGTTATAAATTATCAAAAAGTGGTTTTGTATGTTACTTTTTAGCCAATTATAAAAAGTTCTAATAGTAGGTGAAAACGTTTACTGGCGTTAAACACTTGTCTAAAAAAAGTGTAAACTGCAAAACGACCCATAAACATTTAAACATGAAAGGCCGTTTTTTAGACAAGTGCTCAACCGATGTTTAATATTTTTGTGAAAAAAAAAACAATTAATTTATATTTCTGTTTAAGGCGCCTAATAAAACATGAAGCAGGTACGTAATTAGACACAAATATCGTAATTTTTTTATTTTGGGTTAGATATAATCGCCAGACAACTTTTTTTGTACGTTTTTGATTTATGGCAAAAATACAAATCAGGTAAATATGATAATCATAACTGTGATATCTTTTTTTTGTGATAATAAAAAAGTGTGAATTCTATTTTTGAATGTGATAAATATAGTTTTAATAATTATAGTATGTCAACAAATACTCGTATGTTCTAGAGAATACAGAAAAAAAAAATGTGTCCAAATCGGAATTGAAAAAAAACTTTGAATCAACATAACAGATTATAATATTATGGTTTAAAAAAACTTTGAATCAACATAACAGATTATAATATTATGGTTTATAAGTCAATCAGTACCTATTTAATTGATACGGAGTATTTTAATTTAGGCGTAATTTTCTGGAAAATCCTGTTCTCATATTTTTTTTACGCGATTTCGTTAAGATCGCCTAAACTTGTCCTATGGCGAACTATTTATACATAATTAAGGTACTATTATTTATATATGTCATAAAATATTATACATACTTATAATAATGTTTTTGATTTGAATTTTGTTTGCTCTTGACTTTATTCGTAGTCAAAAATGACAGAGACAAAAAATCTACGATGAAGAAAAATCTTCCAAAAACTGTGATTTGGATAAAGCAAAAGTAGCAGTAGTTATTTTTAATTTCTATCTACCTTCCTAATAAAAATGTTTATTTTTATTTATTTGTTTGTGTGCATATTGAATACAATTATACAAGATATTTAAAACAGATACAATTGAGTACAAAGGTACTTCTTATTCCAATAAGAAATCTCTTCCAGTACATCTGAGATAGAAGAGAAATAGACTAGAAAACTATTACTATTATACATAATTATATAATCTAAAGTATAAATAAAAACAAACTAGTAGATAATAAGTACAAAAAGAAAAAAAAAAAGAAAAACATTCAAAGGGCGTCAAAGAATTCGTCCACATCGCTGTCAAAGGGAACAGTGCCCAGAACACTGGCAGCATTGCCACGTTGTATGACAATGCTGATTCGTTGGCCTAGTAATAGGCCAGCCCTCTGGTCACCTGAAGAGTCGACTAATGGCCTGGCGATATCATTAGAAACTTGAGCATTAGGACCCCATGGCCCTAGTGTTTCAACCCCAGACGAGTATAGTACCTATTAATATTCAAATTTTATGTATTAACATTCTCTCAAATGTAGCAAAAAAAATGTATTTTTATTTATTTTAGTTTTCCTTGAAAAAAGGCCTTATCAAGCTTCCGTATTTCAAATTATTTTTAGGTATTCTAATTTTCTAACTGTGGACGAGTAAATAGGCCGTCAACTAAATAAATTAATAAATAATCATTTGCGTACGAAAATAGATTAAAGCGCCATTTAGACGGAGCAAGAAATCGAATGCGAGTTTCACTACATTGCGGCATTTGTTTCATTAACTGAATTTGTTCTACCTATAAATTCCGCAATGTAACGCAACTCGCGTTCGAGTTCTTGCATCGTCTAAATGAGGCTTAATGATTAGTCGCAAAATTATGTAAAACAAAACCGTTAAGGTCGATTTTAACGTGGTCACTACCGTGTTTCAAAATTTTTTAAGTGACAAAAAAAATGATTCATATGAGTATTTTGACAAGAAAAAAATGATTTGATGATTTAATGGTTCAAAATAAATATTACAATTAAAAATAATGTAGTTTTATATAAAAATACCTTTTATTTTCACAAAAAGATATAAATATTACGATTATTTATTTTATATTAAGTATACGATTCTTTTTATATAGTTTATATTTGTTATAATTTTTTTATATTTAAAATGTCTGACAAATACCAATATTATGTACTTAAAATTTTGTAAAATTATAAGAATATTAGGCTACACGAAATATAAAAACATGGAAAAGTACAAAAATATAACAGCACAAAGGCGCCGTTTAATAAGGGCAGGAAATTTTCTTTCAACAAATGTACAATTTGAAAAAATATATTTAACTTAAATTAATAGAAAACACTTACTTTTCGGTTGTCTGGCAAACTGTCCCTGCTTCCTTCTCTCGAACAATCGGTTGATAATCGCATTCTTTTTATTGTTAAACTCCAGATCATCGTTGAATTTATTGTTGAAGGCTTCACATTCAGCAAAATTCGCTTCAAAATTCTCGATCTCAGATCTCCTGTGTTTATTCGCAAAATCTTTCAGTTCATTCGTATTCACCGCCGAATATCTCCTATTCACATTGTTCCAAATTTGCACTAGATCCTTCATTTTTTTAAAACAAAAAGCACGTCTTAACACAACAAGTTTGACAAACTAACGACGTTTCTGGCAACTAATTGAATTCTAATATGTTTTTAATCGCACTACTGTTTAATTCCGTAAATAATATAGTTCGAAAACGTTAGTTGGTTCTCAATGTCACTCGATAATTAAACGAGATTGATTTTAAAACCAAAACAAGATTTAATTTTCAATCACAAAATTTTCAATTATTTTGCAAAATAACAGTCACATCTCATCGAACACTATTTTTCAAATTCGCAATTTCGAAATTCGAAAAATGCAATTCGGTATTTGAAACGCGCGCGCTTTGAAAATAAAGGTTGTCATGCACGATGCACCGTGGACTGCAGCAAACTTATGTCTAACAAGCCCTGCGTGAAACGCTCGCTTATATCAATTTCGCAAGCTCGCGGCTCTGGACTGATGACGTATGTAAACCAGTTTTTTTTAATACGCTCAACAGTTGGTCTTTTGTCTTAATATGCTTCTGGTGTAAAGTGGATGCAAAACAAATAAATGAGGGTCAGGGGCCACGTATTAATTGCGCTGCATGAGGTAAAAAACGCATTATAATTAGTAGTTAGTTAGGTGTTTATTTACGCTTTTTTGTTACAGCCTTATAGTTTTTTGTCTGCAAAAGAAAAGATAAAAATATTATGTTATATTTTTTTATTAAATAAGTTTTGACATTTCGGTTCGTGCATTATTTAAATTCTTCAAAATGCAAATTGAGCGGGTAGAAAAGGTACGCGATCTTGGGGTGCGCCTGAACACCGAGTTAACATTTCGGGAACATATTATAAATGTTTGTAAAAAATCATATAGAAGCCTGGGTTTCATACTCCGTCGGGCATCGGGTTTTACAAACATTACAGCGGTAACAGCATTGTATAATGCTCTGATAAGAACACAACTGGAGTGTAATGCTGTCATATGGGCTCCACATGAGATTAAATATAGTCTTATGTTGGAACGAATACAGAACAAATTTATCAGGTATTTGTATATGAAACTTTACGGGGTCTACCCCTTCTATCCGTTGATGTACCCAACCTTGTTCGTAATCGGCATGGTTGGGTACAACAAACTGGAGACAAGAAGGGACCTGGCTTTTACTACGTATATTTTTAAACTGTTGCGTGGTAAAACGTTTAATGCTGGTGTTTTAAAGGAGATATGTCTGAATGTGCCTGATAAGTACGCATTACGACGTCGACGGCCACGGTTGTTAGCGGTGCCACGCGCGCGAACTAACCTGCTCAGTAAAGCGCCCCTCACGCGAGCCTTGCATACACTGAATGACACTGCTGATAGGATAGATTTATTTAACTGCTCTCTGAATGAATTCACAAAGGCAACATTGTTTGTATTATGTTATTCTAATATATAAAAATAACAATAATTAATATTGAAACAAAGGCCACGCTACCGCATTAGGGTTATTGCCTGTAATGATAGTTGTGTTTGTGATAAATAAATAAATAAATAAATAAATAAATAAATTTTGAAAATGCAATTAAATACAGTGTTTTAGAGCGATGTAACATTTTGTTAAATGATATGCGAAAATGGTACTCAATAGTTTTTGTTGTCCTCAAAACCAAATAGGTATAACGAATAGAGGAAAAACCTAAATTTTAAAAATGAATAAGGAAAATCGATAACATAAATAATTTAAGAAAGAAATTCACCAAAAAAATAAATAAAAAGAAACACTTATACCAAAAGTTTCCAAATATCTTACTAATATTTTTATTAAAAGTACAATTAAGGAAAACGGATATACAACAAAAATAAAAAAAGGAAAAACATAAAACCAGCAAAAAAAAGTAAAAAAAGAGTTCCTAGCATTGCGGAAAAAAAGTTTTTTTTTTTTGTAAATAATGTCTTTTTTTTTTTTGCATATCTCGATAAAGTTCACACGCAAAACTATCGATTCTACAAATGCCAATGTCAACCATTCGTGACACTACACATTTTGTTTACGTAATCGCGGTCAATGGACAGAGGTGCTAACACGAACGAGCGGTGTCAACGTAAACTAAATACTCATTGCATGACACACACAGTAGCTGACCGATTGACTGCGGCGTTACGTGTTGAAGGCTCGATTCCCGCATGTAACAATAATTTGTGTTGTTTTTGTTTGTGACTTTAAATAATTATTTGTAACCGCAACATCCTTGCTGTATAAGAATTTTTTCCGTATAAAAAAAAAGTAGTCACTAAGGGCTAGTCTAAAAGTTTTTTTTACGTATGAGGTTCGAACCTGCAGCTACTCGTATTAAGCCAATCTCTTCACTCTATCCTGAGCTAAGACTCATATTTTGATGATAATTATCCCAAATACAAAAAAATAAAAACTTCGATTTTTAAATTTAAAACACTCTTTTTTGCCGACAAAAATGAGGAATTTCTCAATACAATCGATTTTTTTATTTCTTAAAAATCTATGTATTTTTTTTTTTAATTAATATACGTAAGCTCACTACAGTCTGTTCTTTTTTGCCAAAAAAAAATAGAAATGATTTTTTTTTTCAATAAAAAAACGTTGCGTATTTTAATGTTTTTTACGTTTACAACGCGCGTTTGTGGTGGTGCCTTAACGATACCGTATACCCAGTGAGTCATACCATTGATGACTTGTCGTATTAAAAGAATGGATACAAAAAAAAATATCAAGTACTTAGTAATAGTTTAATTGTTTTATCAATTGTATTGTTTATTTATTTTTATTTATCTACACAATAAAAAAGAAAATTATCAAACTACGTAAAGATAAAAGAAACATAATAACGGCGAGAGTCGATGGTCAAGGTTAAGCCGCGCTTGCCGAGTTTAGTCTGTGGATGGGCATTCATAACATGCTGAGCGTCTTCCGTTTCTCGAAAAACACTTTATAGTGTCGACTCCAGTTTTAATTTGAATATATTTTCCAATCTTTACAGATAGTCTGCTACATCGTTCGAATATCACCGAGAAATAATTATGGTTACTTACATCCAATAAGTTTTAGTTTTTTTTAATCATCACATACCAGGAATTCCTGCGTGTCGTGGGTTCGTTTACAAACATTGAAACTCACATACACAAACACCCAGACCCGGAACAACTACTTGTAATTATTTAGGTCATAAAAAAAAAATGTTTATTTGTTTGATCTAGGTACATAATTATTAATTAAATATAGAATTGTTGAAATTACCGTATTTCGGTGGCATGAATAAAAATCTACCGATAGATATTATTTATTTACATTGAAAAAGAATTTTCAAAATCGGTTCAGGCGTCTTTGAGAAATGGGGGAAGATACTATTTCGAATTATTTTTATAAAATATGGACGACTGCATAACAAAACTGGCTTTCTATTTCCAGTTTGTACAGAACTTATCCAGTTCGTCACGTTTAATAGCCTGAAACGACCAATTAAGGGTTAAAAAAAGGTAATTCCCAAAATCTGTTAACGAAAGTTGTTATTGAGACATTTCACAATTTGCACAAAATTTCAAGGCCGATGCAACTCCGGTTACCTACTATAAGAATTTTACAAAACCGGAGACATATTATTCCGGATTGTAACCTTGAACCAAATTCCTTAAAAATCACTACAAAATAAAACATCCCGAATATATTAAATTTTGAATGAAAAAGTAGAAGAAAATAATATGTTTCGAAAATATTCAGTTGCCAAGAATAGGGTAGTTTCCAGGGTCAAAATAATTACATTCTATTTAATCCGTATTTTAGATTATAAAAAAATTAGGGACACGTATTTTTTCTTATTTCGATTAAACAAAAAATAACAAAGATAATAGCCTATTTAAGTTACCTGTGACGTCACCCTGCGCGAAAAAAGCCACGCATCGTGACGTCACACGTAACTTTAATAGGCTATATCTTTGTCATTTTTGGTCTAATTTACAAATAAAAAAATACGTGTCCCTTATTTTTGAATAATCTAAAAGACGGACTAATTACATTTTTTTAGGAAACTAGCCTATTGGTAGATTTTGTGTCCCCAAATAATGTTGTCACTGTAGGCGCTGTCATCTCGCAACACTGATGTTGGTCCAGTCAACGTAAAGTTATTTAAGTGGAGGGAAATTTTAGGAACACAATTTTTAACTTCGTAACTTTGTTTGGACTAGTTAGTAGAAGAATATATCAAAAGTCGGGGCCCCTAGCCCTTGATCTGAAGGGGATGGGGGGTTTGAAGGTGTCCGTTTCTGGTTTTCTGCTTATATCTCGGAAACTATGCGTCCTAGCTACATAGCATTTAAGAACAAAATAAAATCTGAATAAATTTTCCACAAGTTTTATTCAGTAAACATTTCCATATCTTGTATATTTTTCGAGATATCCGCTCTTGAATGTCTGTTAATTTGGAAAAAAAAAACCCTGTTTGGAAGGTTTTGAGGTGGGTTTGCTGTTGACCTTAGTCTAGGTCAGGAATGACTAAGACCAGGTCGACGATGGAGCGAGCTTACCCCTGTTCACACTAACTTTGAAGAGATAAGGGTTGTATGCGTTCGGAAACACAGACGCAGGAGTTCCACTCCTTCGCTGTGCGCATAATAAAAGATGTTTGGAAACGCTTAGTGCGAATTGGTGGTATGCAGAGGTATTTGATTTTACCAAAATTCCAGCAACAACCTCTCAGATTTGATTGGTATTGTCTCAAAGTCCAACTAAAACCATGGCCAAGGTGAAATGTCATTAATATGCGATAAGTTTTTTATAGGTGTAAATTCCTAATTTGGGGAATAGTTCTAAAAAAGTCATAGGTAACTGAGACCATAAATAAATTAATAATGGTTCGGAAATTCCAGTAGCAATCAAATCATCAAAAAGGAGTGAGCTAGTTTTTATAAATGGTTTTCCGGTCCGGAATTGGATTCGAATTTCCCCTTATCGTCTATGTTAGGTCTAGGGTCTCTTTGCCCGTATGCAAATAGCCTGTCGTGTGGACGCTCCAACGTGTGTTCCTCTGATTAACAGAGGGCACAGCGGCGTAGCGGGCTTGCGGACGGCGAGTGATGGCCAGTGATGGGTAGCTCGCCGTTCGCTAAGGACCAAGCCTGGGTCGGTGGCGCGTCGTTGTTTCGCGCCAAATGCCAGCCGGGGTCGCGGGTTTTTTCTTAACCCAGAATACCGTGGCCCCGGAACGTAAAAGGCATAGGAAGGAACACGGGTTTTAGTCAGTAAGAGTCTGACAGTCCCTTCCACCCCACCCAGGGCTGGAGGACTCATTTGATGATTTTACGACCTAAAAATAAAGTTTGTCTCAAACTGGGAAATCCTAATGTAATTATTATTTTTATTAATTAGGGAATTCACTGGTATGCACTGCGCCAACCATGCTATCAAATTAGTAAAGTAGCCCCTGTGGTAGCCCTATATTATCGGTAACTAAAATAATAAAATAAAATATAATAATAATAATAAATGATTATTTCACAAGAGGGGATTGTTGCACATATACAAAGAAAACTACATAATAAAATAACAAAAACAATTACAATCAGGTGGGTGTAGTTCTGCTTTCCTTACTAGGTTACAGAATAACCTGTATTAAGGAAAAGCAGCCCCTGTCCCTTACAATGCAATGTTATAATGAACTAGATTTTTGAATATTACAACAATTTACAATTTAATAAAGATAAAAACTTAAATCAATAAGAATGTTTGAATGTGTGTGTGTGTGTGTCAGAGAGAAAATAAAATATATTTAATTAGACATCACAGTTAATGACCGCTACATTTTTAGTTAACATTGACTTTGACTTCGTTATTGACCGTGACCGTTTTAACTGCTCACATTGTTCAGTACGGTAACATTAAACTATAAGTTTAATGCCACGCGGTTGCCTAATCGGGGTTAACTTGCACGTCGACAACCAGTTTGAACACCCATCGAGATAGACTTATAGAAAGTCAGGCTAGATTTTTTGCCGTGGTGAAATCTTGAAATGAGTCCTCCCACCCAAGGTGGAACGGAAGGGACTGTCAGACTCGTACTTCAATAGCCCTTTATGTTCCGGGGTCACGGTAATTCGTCATTCTCGCGATCCCGGCAGGCTTTGGCCCTCTATAGAAGGGCCCCGTAATAATGCTGACACTCTTTGAGGCACGCGTGGAACACAAATAATAATAATATTCCACAATTATCACACAACACCAACACCATCTAGTCCCAAGCTAAGCAGAGCTTGTGTTATGAGTACTAGACAACTGATAAACATACTTATATATTTCTAAATACATACATATTATAGATACATTATACCAAGACACAGAACAAATGATCGTGCTCATCACACAAACATTTGTCCTGGGTGGGAATCGAACCCACGGCCTCAGGCATAGCAGTCAGGGTCACTAACTACTAGACCAACAGGCCAGTCACAATGCGCCGTCGACCCGGGCATGGTCCGTTGTCGGACAGCGAGTTGCCCTTGGCCTTACACATGAAAACTATTTTAACACCTAAAGTGAAAGTGTTAATTTTTAATATAAACAGTGGGGAATCCTCACGCAATATAACACATACATCACGTCATATAAAAAATGTCTGCTCATACTTACTACTGATTTTGGTTGTAAATTATAACTTTTGTTTAGCACATAATTATGTGTGAATTAAGAAAACATGTGAAAAAAGATGGAGGTTAAAAGGTTTTATAAGCCGGTGCATTGAAGAAAGGATTCTAAAATGGCGGCTTGTACTTGCGTTGACAGATAGAGTCATCATATTATAAGATTTCAAGATAAAGTTTTTTACATAATAAAAACAAGACTGGATCACAATAATTTCTCAAACTTAACCTTACAATAAATCAACAACAATAATCAACAGGTAACAACGGAAAAATAACAGAAAACTATAGTAAATATTCTTAAAAAAGATCACTGAGCACGTCAAGTCATCAAGACTATTTTTTTTCCTGCTTAAGCTACACGCAGGAGTGAGTGTAGATGGCAATAGTGTGCGAGCGAGAAAACACGATAAACGCCGCCATTTAAGATTCCTTTCTTCAATGAATCGTGTTGTACTTGCGTTGACAGATAGTACAGTCAGCATAATTATAAGATTTCAAATTAGCTTTTTAATATCATTAATATAATTATATTCTAGTACTTATAGATTATTATTAATAAATTATATCCAGAGCAACGTACTTAGGTTATTGAATAAGACAAGTGTTTTCACGTAGGTACCTAGTAGTGCGTCGATTCCCTCACTGTATAGAAAATTGATAAGTAGTGTTTTCCTTCATATGCATAAGGGCGATTTTCCTTCACCACTTATTATTAAGTACGTTCGATTCACACGAACACTGAACGCCCCTATATCGATGTTTAAATATACACTTAGGAGCAAATAAATCGAGCCACTTTCTTTCTTCAAACATAAATGTTTAATGTTTTTAGGTTTATTGAACGTATTGAATCGAATCACTATATCACCTAAAAGGTTATTTAATAGGGATTTACATAAAATTTTATTTTTAAATCAAGTTTTAAAGGAAGACTAAAATTATCGCATTTTACTTGCTTATACAATTTGCAAAAATTAATATACAGTGTGTCCGGGAACGGGTTAGCGATATTTGAAGGGGATATTCTAGGCTCATTTTCATCGACAAAAATGCTTAAAAAAAATTCTTACTCCAAAACTTCGCGAATGGCAGCCATTTTAATTTTTTAATCCGTCGAACTACACAACTGCAATAAAATGCAAATATCTTGGAATCCAAGAGACTTACATTCATGAAAATGACTTTATTGCAAAGTTAAACGTTGAGGCTTATCAAAAACTTACGAAAGTTTTCTAAATAATATGTAAAAATAACCAAAAAATATGGGCAAACATGAAATTGTTCACAAAAATTACTGAATAATTTCAGATTTTTAACTCTAGCTCGATTAGTACCCCTGTATTTTGAAAAGATTTTAGCATTAAATTAAAAGTGTTTGAGTTAGGCTATAAAACGATATCAAAATAATCACTCTACGTTACGTATCTTAGGAGTTATTCTCACTTGAGCATCACCCTTCCTTAGCGCATGTACCCCAATATTACAGGTGTCGCATTCTTTGGGCGAGCTAAATCGTTCCAACAAATTTTTATCAGCTGGATTTATTGATCACCATAATCCATAAACTGAAATGGTGCATTTCTATTATTATATGAAACCACTTCTTGGAATTATTGCTGCGGGGCGAGGCGGAAGGGTGATGTTCAAGTGAGAATAACTCCTAAGATACTTAACGTGGAGTGATAATTTTGATATCATTTTATAGCCTGACTCAAACACTTTTAATTTAATGCAAAAACCCTGGCAATATTCAGGGGTACTCATCGAGCTAGAGTTAAATATGTGAAATTATTCAGTAATTTTTGTGTACAATTTCGTGTTTGCCCATGTTTTTTGGTTATTTTTACATATTATTTAGAAAACTTTCGTAAGTTTTCGGTAAGCCTCAACGTTTAACTTTACAATAAAGTCATTTCCATGAATGTAGGTCTCTTGGATTTAAAGATATTTGAATTTTATTGTACACACCCCAGTTCGACAGATCACAAAATTAAAATGGCTGCCATTCGCGAAGTTTTGGAGTAAGAATTTTTTTTAAAGTATTTTTGTCGATGGAAAAGAGCCTAAAATGTCCCCTTCAAATATCGCTAACCCGTGCCCGGACACACTGTATAATAAAAAAAACAAAACAATGTATTTTATTTATTTATGTTTTATTTTCTTAATTTACATTTTGATTGTTACTTTGTTAAGAAAAAAAAAGGTAATATTCACACGACTTTGGCAAGGCAGTAAACAAAGATGTTTAATGCAAAAATGGTGTTTTTATAATTTTAACCTTTTTATTTTTCTATTAAAATAACAATCTTCTTTCAAATCTCAAAAAATCATGATTACATTAGTTTACCTACAATATAAAAGTTATTTAATGAGCTTTCAGGCTATATAAGTTTCAAATCCATGCGCTCCACAATACAAGAAATATTAACCACTAGCAGTTGTCCGCGGTTTCACTCACTGCTCGGGTCCTATTAATCGTAGCGTGATGTTATATAGCCTATAGCGTTCCTCGATAAACAAACTATCCAACACAAAAAGAATTTCTCAATTCGAAAGAACAGTTCCTGAGATTATCGCGTTAAACCAAACAAATTCTTCAGCTATACAGAGTGTTTCTTTAAAATGGGACAAAAGGAAGAAATCCGAATCCATAAGAGATACGGGAAAACTTTCTTAGAAACCTTTAGCTCTTTTTTGATGTTGACAATTTTGGCGTTTTTATTTTTTTGGTCAAGTGTGAGTTTGCCACAGAAATGAGTGAAATCGGTCAAATTTTTTTTTGTGCCGTTCGACTCTGTTTCATGTAAGGATCATTTCATTGTATCACAAGAAAAAAATCGGGACGGCGGAAGTTGGTCAAATTATGCAAAATATTTTTTCATACAAATTGTTTGAACGAAAAAAATTATCACCTTTTTACGATGTTATTTGATTTAGTGTCTATTAAGGATCATTTCATTGTACGGGAAGGAAAATGTCTGGGCAACAGAAGTGGGTCAAATCTAATGAAATACTGACTACTACTGATAAACTTTATGCTGATAAAAGAAACTTTACTGTTCTTTTGACCCACTTCTATTGCCCAGACATTTTCCTTCCCATACAATGAAATGATCCTTAATAGACACTAAATCAAATAACATCATAAAAAAAGTGATAATTTTTTCGTTCAAACAATTTGTATGAAAAAATATTTTGCAATTTTTGAACAACTTCCGCCGTCCCGATTTTTTTCTTGTGATACAATGAAATGATCCTTACATGAAACAGAGTCGAACGGCACTAAAAAAAAATTTGACCGATGTCACTCATTTCTGTGGCCAACTCACACTTGACCAAAAAAATAAAAACGCCAAAATTGTCAACATCAAAAAAGAGCTAAAGGTTTCTAAGATAGTTTTCCCGTCTCTCTTGTGGATTCGGATTTCTCCCTTTTGTCCCATTTTAAAGAAACACCCTGTATAATTAACTAGCTGTTGCCAGCGGCTTCACCCGCTACAACTCGAAAATGATATCCCACGGGAACATAAAATCGAGATAAAAACTATCCTATGTGTTAATCCAGGTTATAAACTATCTGTGTACCAAATTTTAGCTAAATCCGTTCAGTGGTTTTTGCGTGAAAGAGTAACAAACATACCTACATACACATACATACATCCTCACAAACTTTCGCATTTATAATATTAGTAGGGAGTAGGATATCGTGTGTAAAAAAAGAAGTTGCTCAAATTGTTTTGGCCTTAAGTGTACATTGTTTCAGCCTGAAACTAGGTCAGTGTATAGCAAGTGAGTATTATAGCCTGAAATACATGGACCGTGTGGCCTAATGGATAAGGCGTCGGACTTCGAATCCGAAGATTGCAGGTTCGAGTCCTGTCACGGTCGAATTTAATGTTTTTTTTTATATTTTTATTTTTTTTTACTTTTCTATATAATTTTATAAATCTGAGGACTTCGTTGGATTGAACGCGCTTGTCTGACGAACTGTTTTGCCTCTGGAAACTCCACAGGTGTTTTTAAGGAGTTGTAAAATTGTCGAAAGAGTCCTCCCGTTCTGAGTAGAGTGGAAGAGTCAGTTGGACTTTTTTTAACTTTTATACTGTATCCTATCGCACTGTTATGCAAAGGCCTCCCCTAATACCTTCCAGAGCTCTTACTGTATGCATCCTTTCGATACAGTTCCTTTAAATGCCCTTTTCGTTCCTGGACCATTAGATAATCCCGCGATCCCAGCAGGGTAATAAGCAATCGGTAGCCGAATATGGCCATCATCTGCCTTGCTTTTCCCAACTATGTTGTGGTCGGCTTCCAGGTGAACCAGATGCAGCTGAATATCAGTATTTTACATGGAGCGATTGACTATTGGACCTCCACAACACAGTAACTGGGTAATACGATAACCCTTGGTAAGACAGGTTGATGAGCTTCTAACAGTAATGACTGTCAAAGATCTACAGATGATAGCTGGGACCAATGACTAAGCTTAGCAAATTAGAGTAGAAAACCGGAAGTCGCCACTGTGCTCTCGCTATCAGCAATTTGAATGTTTTTTTTTTTCACTTATTGCGTTAGTTTTATGGCACAATAATAAATCTAACAAAACTGCGTTCTTTGTTTACATCAAAATAATGTCATAGATTGTTAAAACGATGTCAGCAAACAAAAATATTAGTTTCGTTTCAAGACGTTCTGGCCAAGCTATACAACATGTAACTTAATTAACGCACACCCAATTAGAATATTATGATAAAATCATAATACATTTATTGTTTTTTTAATAAACATGTAAATGCATTGTTATTAACTGAATTAGTTATTTTGCAGTAAGGTTTATTTTTCTTTATTTTGTATTGAATGATGGAATTTGTATTAAGAAATATAAAATTGCACTTTTTTGTCTTGTTGCCTTCTTAGTTTGTTTTGACTGTACAGGGGTAATTTGACTACAATTTCCGTAGTTTTAATTAATTTCGATAAAAAAATACCTACATTAATAATTACCGACTTCAAAAAAAGGAGGTTATGATAGAAATCGATTCAGTAAACGATTCTGAACAAACTAATTTCAGATTGTGCGTTAATTATGTTACATCTTGCATGTGCTTTCCCAGGCACGGAGGAAACTCGCTATGACAGAATCAGGTTACCCATTCACTGACCAACCTCAAAAAGCTTAAAAAATATGATTCATGAAATGACTTGCGATCTTCAAAGTGTTAATATTTTATTCACTTTACTCTCAGTGAGTGTGATATTGACTTTTCTTATACCTGAGTAAGTATTACACCTGTTCATTTCTGTGACGTAAGCAGGGGTACAAGGTACACAAATTTTTCATTAGGTAGCATAGACTTGAAAGATGGACTGAGCGATAATATTAACGACACACTTTAGAAAGAGAGTGACCTCTCGCACCCGGAATTGCTCGAGAACATGCTGCGGGGTGAGATGAGGAAGGAGAAGCGGTCATACCAGCGAAGGAGTAGGTGGGGACACGTGAAGGAGGGATAGCGTCTAACCATCGACGATATAGTACTAGACTCTAAATAACAGGCGACCGATGTCTGCCAACACATTAGGCAAAAAAGTCTTATATTCGTCTCATTTCGACCAATCCTGTGAGCCGTAAACATACGTTGAGACAGCACAGACCTTGAGTTAGCCAATCACAACGCAGTACCCCGTCCCCCTCGCTTACGTAGTACCTCAGCAAGTTGGCAGAATAGTTTTTGTTCTTTAGATCGTGTATGCGGAGTCTAGTATTATATCGTCATTGCGTCTAACTCACAACCCAACCGCTGCGGGAGCGACGCGGCTTAGGACGTTGTAAGACGATTTCCGGCTACCATAGGTGCGGGCATGAGGATGGCGAGTAATGAGCGACTTGCCGTCCGGTCATAGACGATGTTCGGGTCGACGGCGCGATAGGTTCCACGCGCGCCTCAAAAAGCTGTCAGTAATCTTACTGGGCTGACTTAGAGACTTGAAGATTGCACTGAGCGATGGATGCTTAAAATTGATTAAACAATTTAGAAAGACTATTTTATTTTTAAGCGACTTCAAAAAAAGTAGGTTCTCAGTTCAACCTGTAACATACAGTGTGTGTTTGTCCGCAATTATCTCGCGTTTGGCTGAACCGATTTTGATGCGGTTTTCTAAAAAGTGTTCGTTACATTCTGGAGAAGGTTTGGGTATAATATAACACTAACGGATATCCCGTGACTATGCCCGCATGGATCCGTTTTTGCTTACTTGGATTATAGAATATGATGATAGAATTCAAAGACACCGATTATGTGAAAATTTATGTTGAATATCCGAAACTAGACCCACAGACAAAAATTATGTTAATCTGTTGGAATTTGAACCCTAATTAGGCGTTCTTTAAATATTAGGAGGTTTTATTGAAAACGGTCATATTTATTTGATCAAAACAGTCCAAAGTACGGAGTTTCGTAGTCTATTTAAATTATGAATCATAAAAAAAACTTGCAATTTCATCATCTTGGTATTTTATTGATTTGTTTAACATTACTATTAGAGAATGGAACGTAAACCTGAGAAATATGACGTCGAAATGACGTAAAACAACATTTATTTTCATAATTTATGTAAATTAATCGTATTTTAGAAAGTATGCCCGACCGTGACCTGAAATATTAAATACTAGCTGTTACCAGCGGCTTCACCCGCTACAACTTGAAAATTATCCCACGGGAACATAAAATCGGGATAAAAACTATCCTATGTGTTAATCCAGAATATAAACTATGTGTGTACCAAATTTTAGCCAAATCCGTTAAGTGGTTTTTGCGTGAAAGAGTAACAAACATCCATACATCCATACTTACAAACTTTTGCCTTTATAATACGAGTAGTAGTAGGATTTTTGAGATCATAAAGCAACTTCACTCACATTTGGGGATTATCGAGCGATTGGAATGTTGCACTGCGTGTCGCGGGATCGTTTGTAAAATCGCCAAATGAGTCCTCCAACCCCGGGCAGGGCGGGAGGGACTGTCAGACTTGTACTAACTAAAATCCACGATGTCTTTCAATACCCCTTTATGTTCCGGGGTCGTGGTAATGAAATAAGTCCCTCGACGCCGGCAGGCTCTAGAGGGCCCGTCATCTTGCTGACGCTCTTTGAGGCGCGCGTGGAACACAACGCACTGCCGATCCGGGCATGGTCCATGGTTGGATAGCGAGTTGCCCTTTACTCGCTGCCCGCATGCCCGGGTTCGATTGCCGCATGGAGCAAATATTTGAAATCTACTGGTAGACCTTCTGTGTCTGGGCGTTTGTGTATGTGACTTTCTATGTTTGTTAACGCACCCAAGAATACAAAAGAAATTCCTCGAAGGCGCGAACGTGCGGACAGCGAGTAAAGGTCAATTCGCTGTCCGACCATGGACCATGCCCACGACGGCGCGTCGTGTTCCACCCACGCCTCAAAGAGCGTCAGCAAGATGACTGGGCCCCCTCTAGAGGGCCAAAGACTGCCGGGGTCGCGGGACTTAACACATTACCGTGACCATGGAAAGTAAAGGGCTAATAAAGTGGATTTTAGTCAGTACAAGTCTGACAGTCCCTCCCGCCCTGCCTGGGGTAAAAGGACTCATTTCATGATTTTACCACGATAAAAAAGGGGAAAACGTTAAAAAAATATATCAGGTATTTTAATTCCAGTACCAACCAACACTGTTAATAAATTCAAATAATGTTATTAACTTACACCATCAACTTTATTACAAGTTGTTTTAACCTAAAAAGATTTGTAACCTTAAATAAAATCCTTCGTTCAACAATAAAATCTATACAAATCTGATCCGTTAGTGTCATGACTCATCTATGCCTATCTCTTTCTTTTATAGGAATATAATTAAATTGTGAAAAGGACGGCTGTACTCTGGGAATCCAGAAGGTTTTTGCGGTTTTTACTATGTTTGATATTGTGGAAAACTACATCTTGTTTGTTTACTAATTGCAGTTTATTTTATACCTTGTGACGTCAATAACAATCAGTTATATGAACGTATTATTAAACTTGTAAACCCGGAAAGGTTTTTTTTTTTTTTTTTGGATTTTTATGACCTGGTCATTCGGACCTTGTCAAGTCTTATTTAATTTTCCAAAAAACACTGCACTGTGTATCACTTCACTTTTTATATTGATCCAATCGTGTTTTTAATATATTTATAAAGTGGTTTGAAATTGTTTTTGTCTTTTAATATTTGGTTAAGTGGCGGCGGGCGGGATGAAGAATTGATCACATCACTTTCACTGAGTTCACTAGCCAACACTAATCTGTCAAGTAGGAAGTTTTGACAGTCGAAGATAAGATGTTCCATGGTTCCTTCTTGGGATTCACAATGTGGGCATATATTACTTCTAATAATATTAAGTCTAGCAAGGTGTGACGGTGCAGTATTATGGCCAAAGCGCAATCTATTTATCGTAGTGATAAAGTCTCGGCTGGCTTCCTTCAATTTATTGTACCATGGCTTAACAGGTAATCTTTCTTGAATACTTCCATACCATTTTCCTTTGACGTCTTGGTCTTTCTTCCACATTTCTAACCATAACTTACATACACTTTCATTAATACATTGCAGGAAGTCAGTCATAGGAATGTCCATATTACTAATATCTACAGCATTACTACCTTCATATGCGGTTTTATCAACTGCTTCATTGCCAGAGATACCTCGGTGAGAAGGAACCCACAGGAAAGCTATTTGGAGGTCCTTAAGGTAATATTGATGAATTATTTCCTTGATAAAATACAGAATGTGATTTGACTTAAATGATACTGTAAGATTAGTTAGGGCATTTATCAAACTTAATGAATCAGAAACTATCAAAAAGTATTTACAATTATTAATTTGACGAATATGTAATAATGCCTGATAAACCGCATACGCCTCTGCAGTGAATATGGTACATGTATTGTGCAGAACAAAGCTTCGAGAGATTTTGCTTTGAGAATCATATATAGCGGCGTGCACATGATCACTCCCCTTACTGCCATCAGTGTAAATAACATAATAATTTGTGTTATCTGCCAAAAACTGTAACATATCTAAATTATTGTTAATGGAATTCTGCAATTGTTTTACAGGATGTGTAATACAATGATATGAGAAGGAGTAACATGGCCATGGACACTGTTTTCTAATACTAGTAAAACTATTTATTATTTCTGACAATATTTTGGACAATGTTGGGGATTTGCCATTCAAAAGATCCTCTCCTGTTGTGAGAGGCCCAGGAGTTCCACTTACAGAAGGTATAATTTTGTTAATAATTTTTCTGTTATTTCCTGCAATTAATTTAAGACAGAATCTCTCTGCAAGTAGAATACGTCTCAAAATTAGGGGCATAATTCTGGTCTCCACTTCCATGGCCCTTATGGGAGTAGAGCACATTGCACCAAAAATTGTTCTCAAAGCCCTGTTCTGCAATAAATCTAGTTTATTTACATGAGTACTATTTATATACACTAGTGAACTATAATCAAAATGACTTCTCACTATACTTTTATACAACATTGACAAAATTTTGGGGTCTGCTCCCCATGAGACACCTGCAAGACATTTAATTATATTTAATCCTTTGAGAGCATTCTTTGATATATGTTTAATATGTTCGTCAAAAGTTAATTTTCTGTCTATTACTACCCCTAAAAATTTCTTTGAATTTACTGGATTTATAAATTCCCCGTTATAAACTATTTTTGAATTAGTATTATCTTTTCCAAATATCATGACACTGCTTTTAGAGGGATTAATTTTTAAATGAAGCACATCATTATAATAGTGAAATAGTTGGGATAAGGCTCTATTAACATTGTCTATTGCACATTCTAAATTATAATTACTACTGTACAAAACAATATCATCTGCAAACTGCAAAATATCTACATTACTATTTACAAATTTACAAATCTCACTTGTGTATATATTATAAAGCAAAGGAGATAGTGTGGCACCCTGCATTGTACCCCTAGATGCACATTTTGGACCATGTAATGTATTATTGTGTCTTACATAGAGTGTTCTTGTAATCAAAAAATTGTAAATCCATTTACATAGTTGACCAGGCACACCTAACCTAGACATAACTTGTACTAGTATAGCTGGATCTAGACTGTCAAAAGCACCTTGAACATCTAAAAATACACAAACAGTGTGTAATTTTCTCTCCTTTGCATGTTTCAGGTCCGAAACTAAGGAAGTGAAGCTGTCTGCACAACTTCGCCCTCGACGAAATCCATATTGTACATGTGGAATGATGCCATTAGATTCCATATACCAATCCAAACGATTTTTAATCATGTTCTCAAATAATTTACCTAGACATGAAGACAGTGATATGGGTCTATAAGAGCTGGCAAGCTCTGAGGGTTTATCTGGTTTGAGAATCGGAATGACACATTGTGTTTTCCATGATTGTGGAATACATTTACAATGCCAAAGTAAATTAAGAATATTAAGAAATATTTTTTGTGCAGATTCATCTAAATTTTTAATAATGCAATAAGGGTAATCATCTAAACCAGGTGTTGTATCTTTCCGAGTTAACAAGCTCATTTTAAATTCAGTCCATGTGAAGGGATCTAACATAAATTTTGAATTTAGATTATCATTATTTAATTCGAAAATATTGCCTAAACTATTAACATCAATTAAGTTGCTATTATCAGATAATTTATCTAGAAATTGGGAAATAAACTCATCATTATACGATTTATTGCCAGCTCTTATACCTTTGAACATTTTAAGGAGATTCCAAATCTTACTAATAGGAGTAGTTCTATTAAAAGTGTTACATAAGTTATCCCAACCTTTTCTTTTTTGTTCCGAAATGGTTCTTTTTTTAAGTGCATCTTTTCTTTTATAAGCTAAATAGTTCTCCATGGTAGGTTCAGTTCTATAAAGTTTCAATGCATTGTAAGAGGCAATTACACTTTTCTCACAAATGTCATTCCACCAAGGAGTTGGAGGTCTGGTTTTAAAATGATTTGGTTTATTAAATTTAGGAATTGTCATATCTTTTAAAGTATCCAATCGAGAACAAAAATCATTATAGGTTGAAATAGGATCATACAGTTTTAGGACTAAATCATTAAATATTGTTTTGGAAATAGTTTTATACTTCTCCCAATCTGCTTTTTTATATATAAACCTATCAATAGGGGGATTAATATGATATCTATCAATATGTAATGAAATCTCTGTTATTGTTGGGTAGTGATAGCTGCCCATGGCGTCATCATGTACAGACCACTCGCATATTGATGCGAGGTTAGCACTAATAAAGCTAACATCAATTGCAGACGGATTTCGTCTTGGGTTGTTAACAGTTGTAAAACGACCGTCATTTAAAATACATAAATCCAAGTCATCAATAATATTGAATAGATCCTGACCTCTGCTTTTAGTGGATAGACAACCAAATGCAATGTGGTGCGCATTAAAGTCACCACTGACGAATATAGGCTTTGGAAGATCATTAATAATGTTACGTAGTCTATTGATCCGTATTTGCCCACTAGAAGGAGGACAGTATACACATAGAATAGTCAAACTACCATGCACAGTAGATAAGGACAGAGCAACAGTTTGAATGTCTTCATAAAATCTAGTGTTTAAAACTTTATACCTTAAATATGGTTTAATTAAAATTGCTACACCATTATGAGTATTGTTGGAGTTTTTAATATAAATGTTATAACCAGGTATTCTAAAATTATTGTTTTTAAACCATGTTTCGTTCAGTAAGCAAATGTCAATATTTTGTTGTTGTAAGAATTGAATCAATAAAGGTTTTTTACTATTAGCACTTTGAATGTTATACTGAGCAATACGTAGTTTAGACTGAGTGTGACTTGGATCCATTACTTTAGATTTCTAAGAAGTATTTCTTTAATACTATTGACGGTGGTAGGCGTATTATCTCCCTTATTACCGAGTTCCACCAACGTCTGTACCAGGGCCATTAGTACGTCGTTGTTGGCAACTATTTGGGCTTTGATGTCAACCTTAGGAGGGACTTCTTTAGATTTATTTACATTTTGTACAGATTTATTTACACTTTGTACAGAATTATTTACAGATACAAGCTTATTTACAGATGTATGTACAGATTTATTTACAGAATCGATTGTTTTCATTTTTGGAGGTGGCAGAGGTGGGAATTGTGTATTATCATTCTTAATTTGTTTTGTCAATGTAGCACTTGAATAAGTAATCTTATTTTTCTTTTCTAAAATTTTATTTATCTTAATTGGACATAATCTAGATATTGCAAGATGAGGCCCGCTGCAATTACAACAGCAGATCTCTGTTGGTCTATCACATTCTTTATATAAATGCTCGCCTCCACAAATGGAACATCTTTGTTTGCTATTACATATTCTAGCTGAGTGGTTAAATTTGAAGCAACGGAAACATTGCTGTAATGGGGGAATGTATTCAAAAACTCGATAAGAAAACAAATCATATTGGACATTATCTGGAAGTACATTAGATAAAAAAGTTATGCTAACGGTTTGTAGTGGTACTCGTTCTTGTCCTACCTTTTTTACAAATCTTCTTACTGTTATTATTTCATAGATTGATGATAGTTTACAATACAGTTCTTTGTTAGAAATGTTTGCTGGTACAAATCTGATTATTCCTGTTTTTTCTATTTGCGCAGCCGGAATGAACGCTTTCAAGCCATGTTTATTGAGAAATGCGCTATTGTTGATAAGATTATTGGCCGTATTATACTGTTTGAATATAATTGCTATTTTATTTGCGTTTATTCTTTGTATAGCCGTCACCCCTTTTATTTCGCTAGAGAATATATGGTTTAGGTAGATAGGGCTCTTATTGCCTATCCTATCCTTATTATTTGCAGCTTCTATATATACCTTATAATCCAAGTAGTTGGCATTTTCCGGGTATAGTCTTTTATAGTCCGGTTTAATATACGGCGAATAGATTTGCTCACCACCGCCGCCGCCATCCATGTCCATTGATGTCCCTCCGCTGTCCTCAGGCCGAGGACGTTTAATTGCGGTGGGCGGGTTATCCCCGCCCCCCTCGTTTCCTACCATTTGTTCGTGTTTGCACACCTAAGACTGTTATTTTTATTGACTTTTCAGTAAAAAACTAGCTAGTATTTAATTAAAAAGGAATTTGAAATTTTTTTCTTGCGCGCTCTTTTTTAAAGTTCCCGCCAGAATCCCCGGAAAGGTTTGGCAGACGTACCTATAAGTACAGTCGCAACACATCAAACTTGCTCAATCTGTCAAGTTTCTCTAATTAATTTTCAACCTTATAACAATAATGGAAGGTTAATATTCGATTTGTAGGTTGACCTGCACGCGTAGCAGGAGAATACACAAAATGACTGAACGTAAAATATTTTTATCGATTTATGCATAGCAGTGTTTAAATATAGATAAGATAATGTTTCTATTCTTCAATGGTGTACGAATCATGTCAAACTTGTGCAAAAAAACAGTCGATTTGGAAAGGAATAACTTTGTCTTTTCTTGGTAGAATGGAGATAGAATCGCCATCTACTACTAGCGTCGCTACTTTATAAAAGTTCACTAAGGTGCAAGTTGGCCACGGTGGAGCATACAGTGCAGGACTGCCCCGCTTGTGCAGAGCACCGCGGTGTCCTCACGGAGGCGATGCGGAGACCTCTCGCGCCCGGTATTGGTCGAGGTCGTACTGCGGGGCGAGACGGAGTGGGAAGCGGTCGCCTCCTTTTGCGAAGCAGTCATGCTAGCAAAGGAGGAGGCGGGATGCTTGAGAGAGAGGACAGCGTCCAACTCACGATCCAGCCGTCGCGGGAGTCGCCCACGGCAACGGACGTCGCGAGACGATCTCCGGCTGCCGTAGGCGCGGACGGCGAGTAGTGGGTGACTCGCCGTCCGCCATCTGCAGCTGTTATCTGCAGTCTTGTTCGAAATTCTGACTGCAGCGACATTTAGCAGCGACAGACGACACACTCAGGGGTTGAACATGGACAAGGGTAGAAATAATAGGCGTTGAAAGTGGAATATAAACCATTATAAAGTCTCGTTTTGCCTTTAGTTCAGCGTAGTTCATTGTCAAAAGTGAACCAATCAGTACCCTTAGCACGTTTCCACTTTTTTATTTTACAGTGTCTTTCCAGTGTTTACAGCGTTTCTTGTATGAAAAAAATGGAACAGCGCCTCTGGTGTACGAAGAAGGAACTAATTTTTTCCTTGAAAATTTTCAATTTGAAATTGTCAAAGTTCCAGTTTACTTTACGTCTCAATGACTGAAAACTCGTGCTAAGGGTACTCCAATTTGTAAGGGATCGTTATAATAAAATACTTTTCGTACCACTTGCTCAAAAAAGTGACATTCTATGCCACAAAAAGCGTACATAACAATAGTCATTATTAATCTGTTATAAACAGCTTTCCCTAGGGAAAGAAAGTTGTACTGAATTTCATTCATCCTCTAGGGAGAGAATGTGATTTGAATTTCGAATACTTACCCATAGTGAACTACATCAGTCTGCCTTTACACCATTGAGTTTGTATGTAAAGCATTATACAACTTTTTGAAAAAGGAATACGCATTTATTATGTAGTTATGATTTAATAACATTACGAAAACCGAAGAGGCCGTATGATCTTGATGCCTTTGCTTTTCCGAGAATACAATATAATCTAGGAATTTGCCGCGTTTTGTTTTCTTCAAATACATAAACGTTGAGTTTATTTTAATTTATTTTTTTAAATAAGTTATTGTTTTTAAATGTTTAATTAGGTAATGCTTATCTCATACATATTATTATAACGTTAATTTTTTCGCAAGTGGTACGAAAAGTAGAGTATTTTCCTCGGTGATAAAGCTGTCTTAGTCTTGGGTGAACTTAAATCCCTCGCTACACTCAGGACTCGTCTTAAATCCCTCGCTTCGCTCGTGATTTAAGTTTCTAACACCCTCGCTACGCTCGGGAGTAAGCCTCGAGTCCTTCGTTATGCTCGCGATTTAAATCGTCACCCGCGACAGAAGACACTGCTTTATCCCCTTGGTTAATAATCTACTAATATTAGCGAATTAAATATTATATTTTTTGACACGCGCATTTTTACATCTTGTTTCCTTCTAGAACGTATTCGACAGTTCTACTCCTTATTTTTAGGGTTCCGTAGTCAACAAGGAACCCTTATAGTTTCGCCATGTCCGTCCGTCTGTCCGCAGTTTAGCTCAGAGACGCACAGTACTAGAGAGCTGTAATTTGGTAAAAATATACGGATTTGTTGTGCGTGTGAAAAAGTGGTAAAATAAAATCTCGTAAAATATTTTTTTTAAGGATACCTCCAGTACTTACACGTAAAGTGAGGATTTTTTTTTTTCTCGCGTACCCTTTAGTGTGGGGTATCATTAAATAGGCCTTTAAAAAATAATGATAGTTTCCATTAACAGTTTTTTGATAAAAAAATTCGTTTGTGAAATATTAAGCTTTAAAGTGCTAAATTTTGCTCGATTCGAGTGTCCCCCCCCTCTACCAGCTAAACGGTTATGTTTGGGGGTGTGAAAAAATTCACAATAGTAGCATATATAACGAAGTTTAAAAGAAAATTATCATGACTAAGTAGGCTTTACAACTTTACGAGTAATAGTCGACCAACTTATAAAATGTACTTGGATATCATATTTTCTTAAACAAAATGTATCGGATACAACTGCAAATGTAAGTTTGTCAACTTTATTTTTACAGCTTTTATAGGTTTGTTTTTTGGGGATAGGTAGGTTTTTATCGTCAACTATTTTTAACTAACTTCAAAAAAAGGAGGAGGTTCTAAATTCGTCGTAATCTTTTTTCTTATGTATTTTTCCTGATTTCTCAAAGACTCCTGAACCGATTTTGAAAATTCTTCTTTTTAAAATTAAATTCAGCGACAGTTTAATTAGTTTTTTGATGGGCAACTACGGAACCCTACACTGTGCGTGGCCCGACACGCACTTGGCCGGTTTTTAATATTTAAAAACTATTGAGCGGCTGGATGCTGCCAGCGCTTACAAAACTATCTGAGGTTAGACCTCAGAGTAAAACCTCTTACTGTACCCTTAGCACGAGTTTTCAGTCATTGAGACGTCATCAATAGGCTAGTTTCTTAAAAAAATGTAATTAGTCCGTCTTTTAGATTATTCAAAAATAAGGGACACGTATTTTTTTATTTGTAAATTAGACCAAAAATGACAAATATATAGCCTATTAAAGTTACGTGTGACGTCACGATGCGTGTCATTTTTCGCGCAGAATGACGTCACAGGTAACTTAAATAGGCTATTATCTTTGTTCTTTTTTGTTTAATCGAAAAAAGAAAAAATACGTGTCCATTATTTTTTTATAATCTAAAATACGGACTAAATAGAATGTAATTATTTTGACCCTGGAAACTACCCTATTACGCAAGTTCCGTCACTTTACGGACACTGTTAATGTACTCAATTAATGATCGAATATCTAATTAGAACAAACGTGATGGTCGTCAGATATCAATACATCCTTCTATAATGAGTACAGAGCTCCGGTTCACGTCTCATCATCATCATTAGAATAATAGGGTAGTTTACTACATCAACTACATGAACAAATTGAAAAACTTTTTAATTCGACAGATCTTCTCTTCTTCTTTGCGTGTCGATGAAATCAAATTGCATCCGACCAATAAAGAAAGAAAGAAAAAACGTTTATTGACAATACGTAGCCACCCACAGCTCTGTCATTTGCCTCGTTCAAATCCTGCAAGCAGCAGTTGAGCAGTGGTATACAGTGTAATGTGTGTACTGTGTGTAGTGGGTACCATCGCAGTAAAAAACAATAATAAAAGTCAAGTGCCCTGAACTGAAACCTGTATGAAAATGATGGAAATATTCATGAACATGTTGTAAGTAAACAATGTGCTCAGTAATCTTGGTATAATTACTGGGATTTCCAAATCAGATTTATACGTTGTTGAAGTAAGGATGCATTCATAACAAAATAAACAATTGCAAGACTGAGTTCTGTCTGCTCAAAAAAGGTTACAAAAAATGTAACTGACCTCAAAACAACCACAAAATAAGTTTAAAATAACCTACAAAAAACTTTTCTTACGAAAGTCGGTGACTTTATTTTTTATTTTATTGACTTTTTGTCACCGACTTTCGAAAGAAAGTCGGTGAGGTGAAAATAACCTCATGATACGACGGGTTGTCAGACTTTAGAGCTTCTGGCTTACGAGCTCCTCAAAAAAATAACAAATATATTTGTTTTTGAGTTCAAACCTCCTCGCCAATTCCTGCTTGAATTTATCTATATACAGTCTCTTTTGTGATGCGATCAAAACGTCATCCACATAAACTACAACAAAAAGATCTGATCCATCTTTATTGTGCTTGTGATACAAACAAGGTTCATTTATTGTAGGTTTCAATCCCATTTCTCTCAGCTTCTCATCCAGTTTAATATTCTACTGTCGTCCAGCTTGTTTGAGACCATAAAGAGACTTCTTTAGACGACAGGTATCACCACCTGCTTTCATATCTTCAAGCATTTTTGCAGCCTTTTTGCCTACTGTAGAATTAACGCCATCTATATTTTTCAGTTTCTCTAAACCTTCTCTCAGTAGTTCTGGGATCTTCATATAGATATTTTCATTCAGATCACCGTTTAAATATGCGGTATTTATATCTATTTGATCAATGTCCATGCCCATTTCGACAGCTAAGGCGACCAACAAACGTACAGTTGCAATCCTCGCAACTGGGGCGAATGTCTTATTGTATTCTAGGCCATGTTGCTGACTGTATCCTTTTGCTACCAGTCTGGCCTTCTTCTTTTCAGTCTTGTCAACATTTAGCTTTGTCGTCAGCACGTATCGACACCCTACGATATTACGATCTGAAGGTTTCTTCACAATTTCCCACGTGTCATTACTTACTAGACTTCTTATTTCTGAAAGAATCGCTTCCTCCCATTTGACCTTTTCGTCAGATGCCAAAGCTTCCTTTAACGTGGTTTCAATGGCTCCAGCAAAATTTTCACTGTCAACGTATTCTTCCGTCGATGACTCATTGTCGCTACTCATCTCAACCATGTTGTAGATTTTACGAGGTCGGCCAACATGTCCTCTCTGAATCCTTGGCCTTCCAGGACCTCTTTTTACAGTAACGTTTCCATCATCGTTTCCAATAGATTCTGTATTCTCTGTACTTTCATCGAACACAATCGGTTGAATAACTGATGGAATTTCTTCTCTTGAAGGTTCATCACTGAATGGTATATCAGACTGTTCTTTGGTTTGTACTTCTATTTCAACAGTTTTTCTCACAGTACTCTTTTCACATTGTGGTTCATTTAGAGATTCATTTGAGACCTTACACTCAATTTCAGTTGGTTTACCTTCCTGAAATTTTACATCTCTCGACACTACGATTTTTCTACTCTCTGGTATCCATATTTTATAGCCTTTAGCATCACCTGGATAACCGACAAATATGCCGAGTGAACTTCGTGCTGCAAACTTATCCTTACCTGGTTCCTTTTCTAAGACGTGTACTTTCGTGCCAAAAGTTTTTAAGTATTTGACATTCACAGGTCTCTCAAACCATTTTTCGTATGGAATCTCACCATTTAGACTACTAGTTGGGCATCTGTTACGCAAGTAGCATGCAGTAGCTACAGCTTCTGCCCAAAAACTTGGTGAAATACCTGACGATAAGATCATGCATCTCGCCATCTCAATCAATGTACGGTTCATCCATTTACCAAACAAAACTAAAATTTTATGGCACACAATTTTATAAAGAGATAAATAAATCGGCTAATAGCTACCTACATATCTCTGCCAATTATAAATAACATTTTTTTTGCATACTTCTATAATCAACAAAACATTTATGTGTCAAGATCAGTCATCACAAAACTATTTTAAACTTACAATAATTTATTTATATTTATAATTAGTAACATTGCAATATTGCATAATATTGTATCCATCTATATACACACATCAAAAGTGTCTAGGGATCAAGCATTTTTATGCGGATTTCTTGAGATTTCTTTTCTTTCGTGTGCTTTTCTGATGAGTCTCGTTTTGGTATGAGACCGGATACAAGACGTATACGACACTGGAGAACCCCTGGACGCCAACAGCGATTAAAATCCTGCCAGGAAGTCCATCCTTATAGTGGTGGAACCATCATGGTATGGGCGGGTATTTGGATCGGCGGAAGAACTGAGTTGATTTGGATCAGAGGCAACCTCAACGCTCAAATTTATGCTGAGACGATTGTATCAGACGTCATCGTTCCTCTACAAGTGCAAATCGGTCCCTTATTTCAGTTAATGCATGATAATGCACGACCGCACACCGCAAGAGTTGTAAGACAGACTCTCGCCGCAGCTAACATCAATGTCCTGCCCTGGCCTGCTCAGTCGCCAGACTTGAACCCGATTGAGCATGCATGGGATATGCTACAGAGAAGAGCTCTGCCGAATATGGAGGGTATCCAGTCGCAAGAAGACCTTTTTTTGTTGTTGCAACGAACATGGGCGGCTATTCCACAGCGTGATTTGGATGAACTCATTTTGAGTATGCCAAACCGATGTTCTTGTGTTGTTAGTGTTCGCGGTAGAAACACGGATTATTAATTGTTTAAGTTACCCAATAAAATTTTAAAGAAAACTGTTATTTCAGTCTTTTTTTCGAACTTTAATGTTAGTGGTTCAAATGTCAAAAATCCCTTTATTAGGAAAATGGTAAATTTCTTTATGAATGCAAAGGTGACTTGGTTTATCGTTACTGTGACAAACGATAACACTTTATTTGATGAATCCTTAAAGAACATTTTAATTAATATCAATCAGGAGAAAAGTTATTGCAAAAATATATGATGATCCCTAGACACTTTTGAATAATTTTAAATAAACATTTTCATTGTTTAGCAAATAAACGTCGCTATAAATTATAACTATCACTATAATTATTATTTATAGTTTAAAACAAAGTCGCTTCCCACTGTCTGAGACCTAAACGATCCTAAAACTATAACGAAACTATAACGAATATAAACGCAAGGGATTTTGATGCGGTTTTGGTCTAGTGGTTAGTGACCCTGACTGCTATGCCGGGGGTCGTGGGTTCGATTCCCACCCAGGACAAATGATCGTGTGATGAGCATGATCATTTGTTCTGTGTCTGGGTGTAATTTATCAATAATATGTATGTATTTAGAAATACACAAGTATGTTTATCAGTTGTCTAGTACCCATAACACAAGCTCTGCTTAGTTTGGGACTAGATGGCGTTGTGTGATAGTTGTGGAATATTATACATTATTTTTATATATTATATAGATAGAGTGTTTCAAGACGAAGAATTTATACGTAGGTATAAAAAACAAGAGAGCCGTAGGCCCAGTGGTATCAGCCCCGACTTACCAGTTCTTGGTCGTGGTTTCGAACCCAGCCAGGGCCATTACTTTGTGTCATTCATTTCATCACCACTGCTCTCAAAACTATGAAGAAAGGAAAACATCGTGATGAAACGGACATGTCCATGTATGGCGTTTTTTTACATGACGTGGCAATGTTTACAATGTTTTTTCGTCAACAATACAGTCATAACACAGATTGTGTCGCCGATGTGTTGTGACAGTTTTTGTGCCAGGATGCGACATGGGACCAACCCGCATTGGGCGGGCTTAATGACCCACTCGCTCTCACAGAAAGGATTTCTGTGTCCCAGCAGTGGGATCTTTATAGGTTGATCATGATGATGTGACATAAAATATACCCTGTAATCCTGTTTTAATACGAGTATTATGAAACTTTACCATGATCAAACCTTTAGGCTTAATTTTATATTTACTTCGAGAAGTCCGTGGAAATTTACTCGAAGCGGACACCGTGACGAAATGGACTAATACATATAATGAATAAGTTCTACCACATTTCTATATTGTCATGGTCCAATTATTATAAAGGAAAGGTAGTTTACTTTTGAAAAAAAAATATGTTTTTGTAATTTCAACTCCTTTTTTTTCGTGGGCGTATCTTGAGATATTTTCCAGGCGTGGGCTTGCGGGCGGAGAGTAATGTCCTGCCCTGTCCTGGGTTTGAAGATTTTATCATGCCAAAAAAAAGGGCGCTGGCGTTTTGTCTTCACAATTTTATTAGAAAATGCAGGTTTAATACAGGTTTTCGTAACTTTCCTGCTTTCATTTTCAGTGTTGGGTATTTAGTTAAATTTCTGGGGTTGGCACCTGATTATTCCGAGGTGGACACGCCCCCACCAAATTCCTATGCCCTTAAATATGTGATAATATTGCTTTCAGCGATAAGACCCAAAGGCCAAATGTTATACCTACCTACCCATTAATTTGTTTGTTCATCCTACTACTATTATAAAGGCGAAAGTTTGTAAGTATGGATGTATGGATGTTTGTTACTCTTTCACGCAAAAACCACTGAACGGATTAAGCTAAAATTTGGTACACAGATAGTTTATAACCTGGATTAACACATAGGATAGTTTTTATCGCGATTTTATGTTCCTGTGGGATAATTTTCGAGTTGTAGCGGGTGAAGCCGCGGGCAGCAGCTAGTCTCAAATATCATTCTAAAAATACCTACGTTCCGAACCATGCAGGTACCACGAAAATAAATTTATGTAGTAAAAAATAAGCTAATTACTTTGTTGACCGATCTTACATAATAGTGTACGTTTACTAAGGTATGCATAAGTGCTAGTAATTAAAAGTAATCTTAGTTACTTATAACTTAGGTAAATAACTTGTAATAAATGAAAAACAGTGTGCTTGCCTTTAATAAGTTTGTAACGAGAAAAATAAACATGGGTTAGGTATTTTGACGGCAGAAAAGATGGGGTAAAGTGTTAATGCACTTTTTCTTATTGCCTGATAAATATAATTATCAAATGAGTTCTCCCACGCAAGGCAGGTCAGGAGGGACTGTCAGAATTGTAGGTACTCACTAAAATCCACGGTGTCCTTTAATAGCCCTTTTCGTTGCGACTTGCGGGTCCACGGTTACCTGATAAGAGGGTCCCGCGACCCCGGCAGGCTTTGGGGCCTCGTCAGACTGCTGACAGTTCTTTGAGGCCCGAGTGGAACAAGACGCACAGTCGACCCGAGCATGTTCCATGACGGACGGCGAGTCGCCCATTACGAGCCGTCCGTAGACCCGTGCCTAAGGTGGCCGTAAGTCGCAGCGACTGGGTTGTGAGGTAAAAGCTGTCCTCATCGTAACAGCGGCCGCCTCCTGCGTGACTAGCGTGACTGCTTCGCAGAAGGAGGTCAAAGTGTTATGCATGACGTAATGACGTCATTACAATTTCACCCTTATCGTATTTTAAATGGGGGTGGCAACTAGGGAACTAATGGCGCTAGTATAGCTTGTTCCAAGCATCGTCATTGGTTCAAATCAGTTCAAATCTTAAAGGTACTTCAAAATAGTACTACGTCATTGGTCGGATTAGGACTAAGCTATGGTGGCGTTAGCTTTGACTTGCCTTCGCCATTAATTTAGATTCACGTGACGCATGGTATAAATCGGAAAGTTCATAACCTTCAAACTACTACTACCAACACAATGTATGGGAATTTCTTGATATACTAGCAAAAAACCAGATATAGCCAAGAATCTAGATTATTCATGTTCTTAGTTACAAACTGTTTATACTACTAGTAATGATCTTGAATTATGTACAAAACTGGTCCATAACAATTACAAAAGACCCATGAAATAAAACAAAATGGTTTCCAAGACAGATCTTTTAAAACTGGTCGAAGAAAAACCCTAGCCAAAGTAACTAGAGCTACGATGTCTTATAATTTCAATTGAGAGGCAGGTCTTACTATGCTGGTTTGAAGTAATGACGCACATTGTAAAATACATCAATTAGTTTTGAGTTCCGGATTTTTGTTGTTTATTAAAATTATTGATTTATTCACTTTCAGTCGCTTTCCGTATGTTTTTGCTTTCCAACTATCTCTTTTTAGGGTTCCGTAGTAAACAAGGAACATTATACACTCGGGATCAAAAGTATGTAATAATCACTTACTTGAAATTGATCCGAGATAACTCCTCAAATAATTGCGTGATATGAATGAATTTGATTTCAATTTAAAGTTAAGACAATCGTCTACCGAGCGCTCGTCCATACTAAAAGAGAAAACGTTTTCCTGCTCCTAAATGTTATCCTATCTCAATGATTTTTTAGAGTACTACTGACACAATAAAAAACTAGGTATATAGGTTATCTTTTTTTAGTTTAAAAAGTACAGGCGCCTAAGAGTTACTTTTGAAAACCTATAGACCTAGTTTTTTACTGTGTCAGAAGCATTCTAAAAAATCATTGAGATAGGATAACATTTAGGGGCAGGAAAACGTTTTCTCTTTTAGAATGGACGAGCGCTCGGTGGACGATTGTCTTTAGTAAAACCTTTAAAATGGTACCATTTTTATTATTCATTTAGTTACTTATTAAGTATTCAAGATCGCGTTTAATCGGAGTAAGTCCTACTAATATTATAAAAATGCGAAAGTTTGTGAGGATGCTTGTTACTCTTTCACGCAAAAACCACTGAACGGATTTGGCTAAAATTTGGTAGACAGCTAGTTTATAACCTGGATTAACACATAGGATAGTTTTTATCCCGATTTTATGTCCCCGCGTTCCCTAAAAAAAAGGGAACCCTTTATTTTGTGCGCACACACGCTTGGCCAGTTTTTACTTTATACATAATTGAGGATGATTACCTTGTAGGTAAGTCAGGAAGTTTTTTTGTTATTTCCTTTTTAAGTTTATTACAGAAAAAGGCAGGAGATGAAAGATGAATTTTTAAAATTTAAATTTACTCATTTAAAAAACCAATGATGTAAATTACTTTTTTCTTTTATCTACTGTGGTTAGAAAGTAAACAACAATTTAAACTAATTTGGCTAAATGAGTACTTGCATGTCGCCTGATGGTTTAAAAATAAAAATTAAATATTATAGGTATGTACAGGGTGAATTTTTCAACCGGGCGTGGCTATATCCGAAACTATGAGGAATATCAAAAAACGTTGACAGGAGTCTCGAGGACGATTTCGACGAAAAATAAAACTGCATCATTGGATTTTAGAAAAATCAATAATCCTGGCCAGGAATCAAACCGGTTGTTTTGGAAAAAAAATATCACACCCTGTGTCATTTTACATTTACACAATTCGATAGTGTTTCTAATAAGGATCAAATTCTGGGAAGTAATCATAATATACTTATTTGATATTCCTCATAGTTTAGGATCCATTAACGCCCTGTTGAAAAATTCATCCTGTATACAAAAAATAAATAAAAAAAAACCGGCCAAGTGCGTGTCGGGCCACGCACAGTGTAGGGTTCCGTAGTTGCCCATCAAAATACTTATGCGAACTAACTAAACTGATTCGCTGAATTTAATTTTAAAAAGAAGAATTTTCAAAATCGGTCCAGGAGTCTTTGAGAAATCGGGGAAAATACGAATTTAGAACCACCTCCTTTTTTTGAAGTTAGTTAAAAATAGTTGACGATAAAAACCTACCTATCCCCAAAAAACATACCGTAAAAACATACCTATTAAAGCTGTAAAAATAAAGTTGACAAACTTACATTTGCAGTTGAATCCGATACATTTTGTTTAAGAAAATATGTAACCCAAGTACATTTTATAAGTTGGTCGACTATTACTCGTAAAGTTGTAAAGCCTACTTAGACATGACAATTTACTATTGTGATTTTTTTCACACCCCCAAACATAACCGTTTAGCTGGTAGAGGGGGGGGACACTCGAGTCGAGCAAAATTTAACACTTTAAAGCTTAATATTTCAAAAACTATTTTTTTTATCAAAAAATTGTCAATGGAAACTATCAATATTTTTTAAAGACCTATTTAGTGATACCCCACACTAAGGGGTACGTGAGAAAAAAAAATAACATCCCCACTTTACATGTTCAGGAGGTACCCTAAAAAAAAATATTTTTTGAGATTTTATTTTACCACTTTTTCGGCACAACAAATCCGTATATTTACACCAAATTACAGCTCTCTAGTACTGTGCGTCTCTGAGCTAAACTGCGGACAGACGGACGGACGGACGGACGGACGGACATGGCGAAACTATAAGGGTTCCTTGTTGACTACGGAACCCTAAAAACAACCTCACGAATCTTTTTCACTTTTATTTCAATGACTTCTAAAAATAATTCATAACCGTAAATGTACTCGTATATAAAAAAGAAATCATTCAAAAAATCCTAATTCACCATTATAAAATGATCCATCATCTCAAACTATTCTCTTTATTTAAGGGGTCAACTCAATTTTGCTAGTACGAAGCTACAGACCAAAATAAAAATGTAGCCAAAATTTTCCATTATTACTTGTTGTCCGTTTTGCGATATATCAATGACCGCTTAGGTCAGGTTAATTTGGCCACAAATAACCATTATAAGTTGAGCCCTCATCTTAAACAATTTCTTCTATTTAAAAGGTCTTTTTAATATGGTTATATCCAATGCAAATTAAATAACCATTATTCAGTACGTCCATCGTGAATGACCCTTCTCCCCAAACAAATTCTTATAATGAAAGGGTCTAATAATGTGGTTATTACCGTGAAACTCGCCATCTTTGGCCGGTTTTTACACATAATCGGCTACAACTATGAAAAAATATATGACAAGTATTAGTTTTTTTTTTATTTGCAAACCAAGTGCAACCTAAACTCTTGATATTAAACTCGAAACCTGCAAAACTTATGACTTTTTATACCCAAAAACGAATTTAAATAGTCAACCAAAATTACCTCGACTTTCTGCCAACATTAGCCACTGCTAATAACTCTTGGATTTTCGCTCTTACAGCCGTATAATTAAGAATTACGATAGGAAACTGGTTAAAGTTGACGGTTAAAAGATAATAATAACAAAAGGTTACGAATTTAGCCGTACAGGGCAGTGGCCAAAGTTACCCAATATTTTTTCTTTAAATTCATACAAATGATTTTTAGACATAGGGTTGTCCAAAATAAAATAAATCGATTGGATGTTTTTAACAGAAAAACGTGTTTTAATATCAATCATTTTTATTAGGTACCTATAACTGTAGATACTTAACAAATTAAGGTATAAAAACATGGCAATTTTACTTATTTATTAGGTTACAAAGTGAGTAGGGGCAGCCCTAGCACATGTTTTTTGGTGGCCAAAGTTGACATCTTGAGTTCGCAGAAAGTGATTGTAACATTGGTCGCTAAATTTCTAAGTTCAAAAGACTCGTTAAGATTTAAAAAAGCTCATCATGTTATTATCATGAATTCACCCAAAAACATATCAAAAAACTACTCATCTCGGCAAATTTTCACGCTTACTAGGATCACAAAACACGATGCACAATTTGGTACCACTCGAATCGACTTTCTTTCGACGACCGTTGACAGCCAACTGAGTGAAGGTAGCAAGTGAACTTGCTATCAGTATTGCCATAAATATAACCTATTTTCCTTAACAGACTGTAAAATGTTGCCATTTGAGACAATATTGTCGTTACAACTTGTTTTGCTTATTTTTGGTAACTGGCCAATGTTAGGCTTGAAAACCAAAGTTGGCGGATTTCACGGTACCTGTTGTACCTATATCCATTATACATAGATCTCTCTTTTCACAAACATTGTTCCAAAAAAGAGGTCAGCTTATTATGGTTTTGTCGTAATGGCGGAATCGCGAACAGGTTTTTGCACAAAAAGTTATCAATTCAATTTAAAAATAAAACTAATCTAAAAATATTCCATAACTGTAGAAGATTAGTGCGTCATACTCGTACAGAATAACCCAGCATGCAATGGAAAAGTAAGCAACTCTTGTTGAGTTCATTGTATGGATGGGTCATCGTGACTTCTCCAAAACTCGGAAAGCCCGTAAAACCGTTGACTCCAGAAAGCATTATTTTGTAGATCTTTGACAGTCGTTACAGAAAATCAGACAGCGAGTAAAAGGTGACTCGCTGTCCGATCATGACCATGCCCGGGTCGACGGCGCATCGTGTTCTACACGCGCCTCAAAGAGTTGTCAGCAATCTGACGGGAGTTCCCACAGATGGGCCAAACGCATGCTGGGTTTGTGGGACTGCTAAACAGGTAACCATGGTCCTAGAACGTGAAGAGCTATTCTGAGCTGTCAGTACAAGTCGGATAGTCTCTTCTGCCCTGGCCTGGGTAGGAAGACTCCTTTAATGTCCCACGCTAATTAAAAAACTGGCGAGGTTCGAACCCACGGCCTACAACTCGTAAATCAGAACCGATACCACATGGCCACCATTGCTATAAATCACGGTCTAACAGTCGTAGCTGTCAAAGGTGTGTCATATTTTGTCATAGCCACTTTCATTGTGTTGTTGTTTTTGTGTCATCTTCACCCAAAATGGTTTTAAACATTGTCCGTGGTACCACAAAAACTTTTAAACGTCTGTTGGACACTTGTCTAAATAAATGTCAAATTATGACGTTGAAATAAGGTCCGTTTTTCAGTCACACAAATTTTAGACAAGTTAGTGTTCAACAGATGTTTATTTTTTTTGTAATAATTAAGGCTGTGTAGATTTAATTGTTAATACCTGGATGACCGAGCTTAGCTCGGTTTTTTAAATGTCTATATCTTGAGAACCGAGCTTTTCTCTAACCTGGGACCTTGATGAATCGATTCCTTGAGCCGAAAAACCTCAAATCTGTAACTTTCATGAAAATCCTTCCTTGGAGCCGTTTCCGAGATCCGGATTATAATAATAAATATACAAGAATTGCTCGTTTAAAGATATTAGATCACTCCAAGTGGTGGATGGTCCCAAGTAAGGTCCACCTTTTTTCTAAGTTTTGTAATACTATAAACCATGGTTCTATAGATAAGCTTGGACTTGATTGTCCAGGTTTAATTTATTAAGGTTTAGTTTTTATAATAAGACCAATAGATTACAAGCCTGATGTAATGTTTTGATCAAAAGTTTAAAAATATTACATAATAACCTATGTGCGTCATCCATGGAATCACCCGAAGAGTTTTTATTCCAATTACCTTCAAATCTTTGATCGTCATGATCTTGTATGTTTAATCGAGATATAATACTTTGGGTACGTTTCTAGAATATGATTTGTACTCACTTACATAATTTTTAGCGTCATTAGTCTCAGGGTACTATACACGAGATGTAGGTACTATGTTGTACTGCGAAGTCATAAAGCTTGATACTAGTATGTCAGTAATAACCCTAAGTTTCTGGCAATCATCATCATTATCATCAGCCGGAAGACGTCCACTGCTGGACATAGGCCTCCCCCTAAGACCGCCACACCGAACGACATTTCGCCACTTGCATCCATCGGTTGCCCGCGACCCTCACGTTGTCGTCGGTCCACCTAGTGGGAGGCCTGCCTACGCTCCGTCTTCCGGTCCCCACTCGAGAACTCTTCCCCATCGGTTGTCAGTTCTATGAGCGATGTGGCTTGCCCATTGCCACTTCAACTTGCAAATTTTATGAGCTATGTCGATGATTCTGGTTCTTCGCCGAATATCCATGTTCCGGATTTTATCCCGCAAAAGAAACACCGAGCATAGCTCTTTCCATTGCTCGTTGAGTAACTCTTAGTCTCTCTAAAAGGCCTGCAGTCAAAGAACACGTCTCAGAGCCATATATCATCACTGGCAATACACACTGGTTAAACACCCTCTTCTTGAGACACTGTGGGATTCTCGATGAGAAGATATCACGTAACTTCCCGAACGCGGGCAGCGTTCGGGAAGTTACATCCGAGTTGGATTCTTCGGACGAGCTCTTTCTCGAAGTTGGACCTACCTAACTGAACAATCTGTCCAAGGTAAGTATAATGGTCTACTCTCTGGCAAGACACTAACTAAAAGTGGGTACTGATTTTGGAAAACTAATGAGACAAGAAAGTTTTTTCAATAATTTTCCAACCTAGTGTCGTACACTTATTTTGAGAAATATGCCTTGATAACAATGAAAGGTTTTAGAAAACTTCATTACTTACAGGAAAATTATGGATTAAGTTATCAAGATAATGATTAGTTTTCTAACAAACTTGTAGTCACTAGATTCAGACTTTCATATTCTATCGGAAAAGTATGAATTCTAAGTGGTGACATTAGTTTTTTTCTAACAATAAGCACTTAATGAGAGAGAGGTGGATTTTTTTGAAAAATCTCTGAAGTTCGATTTGTCCAAAACCAGTCAGTTTGGGTCCCATATTGTCGGGATTAAAGAACAAGGTTCAAAAATGTATGGACACCGTCCCCACCCTTGTAGCACCTTAAAACTTATGTCAATCGAAGGATCATAACCGTCTCATCATTTTATTGTTCTACGGCGAAACTGAAATGTGCATCCGAAAAAAGTTATATCGACATGAAGGAACTGGATTCAGTCACTCACAATACTACGAGTATGTTCCCGATCACAATGGTTTTCTCTTTAATTATTACCGTAGAATGATTTTGTTCGTTCGTGGCTAATTGAGAAGCTCGCGGCTATATAATTACAGCCGCACCGGCCGCTCATTCAGGTTAAGCCGCGCTTACCGAGGTCGGTCTGTGGATGGGTAACAATCTGTCATTGTAGTTTCCTCCGTGCCTCGGAAAGCGCGTAAAGCCGTTGGTTCCGGCCATCATTGTAGATCTTTGACAGTCTTCACAATCAGAATCTCTAAAGTCTGGCCGCCAGTCTTACCATGGGGTATCGTATTAACCAGTTACTGGGTTGTGGAGGTCCGATAGGCAGTCGCTCTATGTAAAATACTGATATTCAGCTGCATCTGGTTCAACTGGAAGCCGACCCCAATATAGTTGTGAAAAGGCTAGGAAGGTGGTGGATGATTTTGTTCGGAGGTTTCAAACAACTCTTTTTAACTAAATGGTGACATCCGCACGGAAGCAACTCACTTAGCAGAAACAAGTACAATGAAGAATTCTATAATAATGAATATCGTTATTGTGAAGTAACCCATTGACCGTTTTAAGAGTATTCAAATAAAAATATCTTTTTAATACAAATAAAATCGTTAACTTTTTATCGCTACAAATACATTTTCCGGTTGTGATATCGAGCTGTCCTGTCCGTCACGGAGCCTGCCTCCTCCTTCGCTAGCACGCATATCGCCGTCGTGAGGACACGGTGATGTTCTACCCAAGCGGGGTAGACCTGCACCGTATATCCTCCAAGCGAACCTCGTAGTGACGGCACCCAGTCAATTGTTCCTTCCCTATCAGACACAGGAACCTCTTGAAACTTATGTATACGGTGAAGACCTGCGTCAAGGGGAAGGTGAGGCCGCCGCCCGTGGCGCCTCTCCAGCCATTCCTTAAAAAGGGTCTTACCGCCGCGCTTGCGGCGTGCCCGGAGTGATGAGGGTATGCCTGGGCCAGGAACTTGTACTAATACGCGATGGGTCGTATCGGGCGGCCGATGCGATTAGGGGTTTACAGCAGAATTCAAAGAAACGCTTGGAAAGGCGTTTCATGAACTGAACAATTGTGGGGAATTTAAGGTCTCGTGACTTTCTTGACTAACCGGTTTTCGACAGTCAATCAGTCAGTTTCGTTTGGTACTGTAGGGTTGGAAGGCATTAAGAGAATTTCGTTGGGCTAGCCAGTGCCTGGGACAATATTGCAATAGACACTGAAAACACCGAATAATGTATTTGTTGTGATAAAAAGTTAACGATTTTATTTGTATTTAAAAAGATATTTTTATTTGAATACTCTTAAAAAACGGTCAATGGTTACTTCACAATAACGATATTCATTAGAATTCTTCATTGAACTTTTTTCTGCTCCGTGAGTTGTTTCCGTGCGGAAGTCACCATTTAGTACCAAAGAGTTGTTTGAAAACTCCGAACAAAATCATCCACCACCATCCTAGCCTTTTCCCAACTATATTGGAGTCGGCTTCCAGTTGAACCAGATGCAGCTGAATATCAGTATTTTACTTAAAGCGACTGCCTATCGGACCTCCAAAACTCAGTAACTGGGTAATACGATATCCCATGGTAAGAATGGTGGTTAGATTTTAGAGCTTCTGATTGTAAAGACTGTCAAAGATCTACAATGATGGCCGGAACCAACGGCTTTACGTGCTTTCAGAGGCACGGAGGAAACAACAATGACAGATTGTTACCTACTCATCCACAGACCGACCTCGGTAAGCGCGGCTTAACCCGAATGATCGGTCTGTGCGGCTGTAATTATTTAGCCGCGAGCTTCTCAATTAGCCACGAACGAACAAAATCATTCTACGGTAATAATTAAAGAGAAAACCATCGTGATCGGGAACATACTCGTAGTATTGTGAGTGACTGAATCCAGTTCCTTCATGTCGATATAACTTTTTTCGGATGCACATTTCAGTTTCGCCGTAGAACAATAAAATGATGAGACGGTTATGATCCTTCGATTGACATAGGTTTTAAGGTGCTACAAGGGTGGGGACGTTTTGGGCATTGTCCTTTGTTGTAAATAAAGTTATGATATTTATTTTGTAAGTTGGTTATAAAACGACACTTTTACACGTCACAACCAATATTTTTAAAGCTAGATGAGGCCGGTGTTTCGTACCTGACTACTCTGAGAAGAAACAGCCGAAACAAACTCAGAGGTCACAGTCTCTTTTAAAGTCCAGACATTGTTTCGTTCAGGTCATACGAGGACCGCAGGAGAGGAGGAGGGTTTGTTTAGTATAATCAAATTCAAGGAATGCACCTAATTGGTTCACGGTTCTAATGAATATTTACGATATTGCTATCCATTATCGTGTTCCAAACCTCTATGGCGTATAGGGTAGTTTCCAGGGTCAAAATAATTACATTCTATTTAGTCCGCATTTTAGATTATAAAAAAATATTGGACACGTATTTTTTCTTTTTTCGATTAAACAAAAAAGAACAAAGATAATAGCCTATTTAAGTTACCTGTGACGTCACTCTGCGCGAAAAATGCCACGCATCGTGACGTCACACGTAATTTTAATTGGCTATATCTTTGTCATTTTTGGTCTAATTTACAAATAAAAAAATACGTGTCCCTTATTTTTGAATAATATATAAGACGGACTAATTACATTTTTTAGGCAACTAGCCTATTGCGATAGTCGCGCCTGGATACCAAAGGCGTAAGGTATCAGAGACTTGTGTCGCGTGGTGTACGAAGTTGTGCTCGTTTCTCATTATTATTTTATAGTTGAATACTTATTTTATAACAGTGGTGTAAATAAATAATAATGGTACAAAAATAAAAAAAAATATACTTACGATTAAATGTGAACAGCATGATGGCGCTTCTTTTCTTCTTTTTTTTAATATAATTAAATTATTATTTAAGAAATATAAAATCTAATTATTAATTTAAAAGATTCTCTCTAGTTTGATACTTGGTAATATTATTATTTTTCATGTCATGTGACTTAGTTTCAAGATTATACTTCAAGCTCTGCGTGGTATTCCTGTAACAAAATAAAATAATACGTTAAAAAGTGCTTTTAATATAACTGTTCTGGGTACCTATTTATAGACTAGTGGATCGGATTTTTGTGGGCGGCCGAATCATCAAATGAGCGGACTGCCATAGCCGCAGTGGCGTATTTACCCTTGGGCCAATAGGGCCATATTAGCCCGGGGCGGCAGGCTGCAAGGGGCATAAAGAGGCTGAAGAAATTAAAAAAAAAACTTCCTATGTCATTGTTAGCGACCAGCAACCAACCTCTTTTTAACCGACTTCAAAAAAAGGAGGAGGTTATCAATTCGACTGTATTTTTTTTTTTTTTTTTTTATATTTGTTACCTCATAACTTGCGACTGGGTGAACCGATTTTCATGATTCTTTTTTTTATTCGAAAGCTGGTGCTTCCCGTGTGGTCCCATTGTCACCATTTTAGGATCTGATGATTGAAACTTCGAGAAATCGAGGGCAACCCTCAAATTTTATTAGCTGACACATAGTTTTTTGCATATCTTATGAAGTAATTCAAGTACTTGCGTATGGAAATCATCATCTCATGTAGCTGAGCTGATGATGGAAGGTACAACTCCTCAAGTAAGAAAATTATGTTTGTATTCGCATATCTCCGGAACTACAAGTCCGATTTAAGTAATTCTTTTTTTGTTGTACTAGGTGTCGTCCAACTTAGGGAATACTGCAAATTTCGTCAAAATCGGTTCAGTAGTTTTTGAGTTTGGGAACGAATGAAAGAGAGTTAACGATATTATTACCGGTGCTACGGATTACAAAATTCTAGTGCACATGTAAGAAAATGATGTATTTGACAAGAATTTTGGTTGAATATTTAAACTAAAAAGAGTAAAATAAAAACTTTTTCAAAAAAAATGTGACCGCCTTCAAAAACAACCACAAAAAAGGGTAAAATTACCTACAAAACTTTTCTTTCGGAAGTCGGTGGCAAAAGAGACAATGAAATTAATAAAAAAAGTCACCGACTTCCGAAAGAAAAGTTTTGTAGGTTATTTTACCCTTTTTTGTGGTTGTTTTTGAAGGCGGTCACATTTTTTTTGAAAAAGTTTTTATTTACCTTTAAGTTTCTTTTTCATTCGATTTATGCTTTTGTTTTTGGCTATGTGTCATGCTAAAAATGGTCTCCAAACCAGCTAGATTAATAAACTCGACAAAAAGTGTTTCGTGTGTTTTCTTAAGCTACGAGTATCAAGCAATCCTCATTTTCAACAGTCATATAAAAAAAAACTACAAAAACATCAGTTACTAACTAAAACAACATTTATATTTGTTTAAAGGGCTTTGAAGATTTGTGGCATACCTGCCGCCGCCATTTTGATTTTTTTTCAAAATCGCGGCCAGCTATGAAACCTTTATAAATCGTTAGCTGAAATAAATGCCAACAAAAATATTAGAACAACAACCCGCGTAAAGTTTCCGGTTTCCGAGATAATAACCGTGAAAGTTAATCACGTGACATTCACAATTCTAAGCTAGTGTATGTGATCGAATGTATCAAGATATTAAAAATAATAACTTTTTGAACGTAATATGTATGTTGCATTATATCTGGATGTTATTTAAACCTTATACGTCTGTTATAATCTACTTTTTGAACTTAATAACTTATTTTTAGACCGTCTACACTAATTGAATAAGTATACTAACTTCATATGATTTAACTATCAATACGATAGTTATACGATAAATGTTAAACAATGTAAATGTAATACATACATATATACAAGACAGGTTTAAACATTCAGTATAAAATACAACTGACAGTACTCGTTACATTTATATTGTGTGATGGTTCTGTGGTTATTACAATTTCTAATTTTAAGCATATAACGTAATAAACTGACTTCAACTCGCGAAAATTGTCTTCTATTGGTTGCACAAACCTGTCTCTTATTCTATTATACTGGCACAAATAGGGATAGAAAAATTAAAAATCCGTTTTAAGAACATTTTATTGCCTTTCAAACAATTTTAGGCGTCATGTTTTTATTATAATATTTAAACACTTCAAACATAAAATTCTTATTGTAACATCGGTAACAAATAGTACATTATGCATCGAGATAATAAAGAGCGGATTTAAAGCGAGGGCCATACATATGAATCAAGAGCAAGCGAAGGATTTTTTCGATTCAAGTATTTAAATCCTGAGCGACGCGAGTGATTCAGAACCCTCGATTTAAATCCGTTTTATTCACGAGTTACATACGATACTTTATACGTCGCGGCAGCTGATCGGCGGTAAGCGAGTAGTGTGGTGATACGCACTCGGCTTAAGCCGGTTCCGTGTCGATAAGTTTGAGAGCACCCTTAGTCTTCTAGCGCTGCTGCCCATTGAAAGAGATTTAAGCTGAGGGGCTATAGATCTTACATTTTGCCCTATACCTCGACTGACTTTTACGGTCTGCCGGAAGAGAAGCAATACATTCTACGTTTTTCTTTTTCTCCCAGACCAGAATTATCAATTACAAAAATATTTTATAAAAAATATTACTTAAACCTTTGTTATTCCGAATTAATGGGGTCAACTTTAACACATTATATCTCAGAAACCGGAAACTTTACGGGGGTTGGTGTCATAATATTTTTTGTTGTTATTGATGTCAGCTATCGATTTATAAAGGTTTCAAGACTGGCCGCGATTTTGAAAAAAAAACAAAATGGCGGCAGTAGGTATGCCACGCTCCATAGTAAAATCTTCAAACCCCAAAGTCAGACATCAAGACGCAATACTATTGTATTAGAATACTATTGCTGCGGTGGAGGGCAATCTACCCTCGCGACGCAAAAGTTATCGGGATGTTACGTTCAAGAGATACAGTCTGGTGACAGACGGATAGATCGACAGCGGAATCTTGACTGGCCTGTTGGTCTTGTGGTTAGTGACCCTGACTGCTATGCCGGGGGTCGTGAGTTCGATTCTCACCCAGGACAAAATGTTTGTGTGATGAGCATGATCATTTGTTCTGTGTCTGGGTGTAATTTATCTATAATATTTGTATGTATTTAGAAATATATAAGTATGTTTATCAGTTGTCTAGTACCCATAACACAAGCTCTGCTTAGCTTGGGACTAGATGGCGTAGTGTGATAGTTGTTAACCCCCGACGGAAAAAGAGGGGTGTTATAAGTTTGACGTGTCTGTCTGTCTGTCTGTATGTCTGTCTGTGGCACCGTAGAGCCCGAACGGATGAAGCGATTTCAATTTAGTTTTTTTGTATTAAAGGTGATTTACGTGCGAGTGTTCTTAAACATGTTTGATGAAAATCGGTTGAGCCGTTTAAAAGTTGTGGGGGTAAAAGTGAGAAAGGGTAGCCGAGGGTTTGCAAATATACTCGAGTGGGGTCTTAAATCAAAGCAAACTGAAAGGGAATATTGATCACTTAATTAAATGTGTACCTATAAAAAGTTTCAAATAAAAATTAAATCAAATTTTTTAAAAACACAAAAACCAAGATCCCTTTAAAAAGTACTAAATAATAAAAAAAAAACTCAATCTTAAAGTACCTAACTGTGTATTAATAATTATTTAAAAAAATATATTTTTATTTATTTAATGTTGGGTTGCATTCTCGGAGTTCTGCTAGACTGTAAGTGTTGGTTGTTTTCTGGGGCATTGGCGTTTGATTTTGTCCCTGTTTGATTAAGTATTTTGTATTGTTTCCATACAATTAATCAATTGTATAATGATGTACGTATATTATTATATCGTAAAATGTGGTCGTTAATGACCCTTGTTGTTAAAAAGCGACCTAAAATAAATAAATTAAAAAAAAAAACATAATTATTATAGGATAATGTGTTTATCCACTAAAACGCGGAAGGAGCTGCTAACAACAGCTAGTCTAGCTAAAACAAGTATTGAAGACAATGCACAAAAGATTATAACGACACCCGCTAAGTAGACGTATGTATCTGCCAGATACACGAAATGGTTTTTATTGCATTTTTGGCATTTAGATACATAACTCTACCACATATATTTTTTTTAGATTTTTTCTATCATCGGAACATAGTTTTTTCTCAAACGTATAATTGTGTATCTGCATAATCTGACAAATAAGCCCAGCGTACAACTATTTAAGTTCCAGTTACATACTTTTATGTGGGAGGAAAAGAGCGCGCGGTGCGGGTAACTGCCTGTCACTTAGTTATTCGGCGGGCAACGAGTTGTGCGCAAGAGTTTTGCGTTGTTTAATACCAAGTCGAGTGAACGTTATAAATTTTATACTACATTAGGGGAAGATGCAATATAAAGACCAAAAAATGCTGTGGACTAAATATTAAGCACAACATCAGACCTGATAATCTCGCCATCAAGGCAAGGTAAATAGTTTTAAGTAAATATTTTATAATTATTAAATTATATATTTTAAGTGCACTCATAAATTGAAATTTCTACCTATACTGTAAATATTTGGACACGTTTTAGAATGAAAATCTATCGTCATGACGATATTACTGCAATTTATTAATTCCCGATACTTAAGTATGTAACTACGCAGTTACACGTTTTTACGCCGGAAATTAGGTGGATTTAAAAATTTATCTAGGCACTTACATACTTATTCTAAGAAATTTATTTAAATTAAAATCAGATAACTAACACATACATTGTTTTACATGTTAAAATCCAATCTGTATACTTACATAGTTTTCCTTATATGAAATGATGTTGATTATCGTAGAAAATTTAATGTTTTATTGTGGTTTGATTCCAGGGCCGGACGGACTGCATAATTTCTGGTTAAAATGGCTACAAAGGTCGCACGCTAGCTTAGCTTCACAGTTTCTGTCATCTTTAGAGACATGGTCGCTACCACAGATATCTTAAAGAAGGAGATATGGCGTGGAGTTTAAAATGTATAGAAAATCAGTGAAGCCGCAATAGCCCCACCATAACGATAATTTTGCATATGTAGTTCTATCAAAACAATACTACGAACAAGTGCACACACGCGCCATCGATAACTCAGTCATTTAAATATAAACCTTTTTCTTAAAACCACAGCGTACTCTTTTTCCGTGTAACTTACTCACACTAACAATTATCATTGTGTGTTGTCGCGACACGCGGTGGGCGGTACTATTCCCGCTCCAATACAACGGACGCACCACGCGACATTACGGCTTGATGAAGTATCGTTATGTCAGCTTTACATTGCTGGTCCAGTCACTCAGTGATAATGTGAGATCGTTGTAAAAGAGCAATGTATTTAATGAAAAACAATATAGTCGGAGTAATAAAGGAAACATAAATAAAGTAGTCCAAGTCAATTTCTGGCCAAAACGCTCAGGACCAGATTTCAACGACACGCCCCCTTACCACTTCTCCTGTTTTTAATATTTCTGTGGTCGCTACCAATGTTTTTTACCACAGGCGTTACCCACCTGCTCTATAAATTAGGTAGTACCACGGACCCAAAAAACTACAGAACAATTACGTGTTTACCGACGCTCTATAAAGTTTTAACATCCATTCTGAGAGCAAAAACTGTATCATATCATATTAATAGCAATTAAGTTATGTCTGCCACTCAGAATGGATGTAGGAATTTTTCCCGCGGTACTAAAGAGCTGCTCCTTATTGACATGGCCGTAAGCCAATAGGTTCGTCGATCCCGGAGGGATTAGCCAACTTGTTGGATGGATTATAAGAAGGCCTATCACTCTGTGCCACATGCGTGGCTCATGAGTGTGCTGGATTTATAAATAAATGCAACACTTCGCACCTTCTTGTTGTCCTGTATGCGGCAATGGAGAAGACGAGAAGGAACATCTCTATCCAGGATATCGGCAGATTCTTGGGAACGATGAACCGATTAGGATTGAGCGAGAAGAATTCTAGGGTGTCCGTTTGAGCCCGCTTTGGCATACTCAAATGGACTCAGACAGAACATGACGCCCTGGATAGAAAAGTCCGCACACTGCTGACTGCAAGTGGGTGACTGCGTGGGTGATGGTTCCGGAATCACCCACGGTCATCTGTGATGAGACTGTACATACCGCGGAAGTGTGTGAAGGCCGTGGCTTCCTCAATGCTAAGACCTTGCACAACTGCGAAGTACGCAGTCTCGGGGAATACTTCCTTGAAGTAGACATGGGGATACATCAAGATGTAGTCTCTGTGGATAAAGACCTTACCCCGCTCTCTTTAGCTAACGGGAACCAGCGCAAACCTATGATATTGGATACTAATGATCCCAGGGAGGTATGGCAGAGCAAGGAGCTACACAGACGATTTTAGCGGGCCCTTCACGGGCCTGATGTAGACCTTTTTACATCTATAGCCTGGCTACGAGTGAGTCGACCAGACACATTGTTCGTCGTCTTGCTAACAGCGAGTACTTGCAGAGACAGAATCTAGTAGCTAGGACCAGCAACTTGCCCTGGAATACAACCAGTTCTTGAAAACGGTCATGCCATATTGCATTGGGATCAATCTATCATCACTGACAGGACTGCCTGATATAGTAGTGGTAGATCGCCGAAAGCGTCGTGCAATGATTGTTGATATAACTATCCCTCATGGCGAGAATCTCGTAAAAGCTGAAAATGATAAGAAAATCAAGTATCTTGATTAGGCACACGAGATTGTCGACATTTGGGACATGAACCCAGCAGTCATTGTACCGATAGTCGTTGCGGTCTATGTATTAATTGCGAACACCTTAAGAGGCTGTCATTGTGCAGCTGGCTCAAGGTCCTGATGCAGAAAGCAGTTCTCTTGGACACGAGGCGCATTGTGAGGAAGTTCCTCCATCTAGAGCCCTAATATAACCACCGGCACCTTGGACCTTGCTTCCAATGCTGGTGGGCAACTATTTATAAATTTTTAAATATTGTTACATTATTTATTTATTTTAATTTAAAACTGTAAAACAATATATTGTAAAAAAGAGATAATGAAGAGAATAACAATATAATGTTACTTTATGATACGTGAAACGTTTGTAATTTATATTTTTGTGTTTTGAAAATAAACATTAGATAATTCAAACTATATAACCACTGCTTTTATTTCAAAATACCAAAACACATGATGATTTTTACAAGTTTGGAATTCAGTTACACAGGATATTTCAATTGACTTTACCATATATAAGAACGTATCTGGCAGTTAAAGCAACAAAGTGCCTGAATATTCCAATGAAGAAATGTGTATGTGCCAGTTAGGATATTTCGTTTGTTTTTTACAATGAAGTATAAGTATGCATGTGTGATAAAACAAAAACTTGAAGGTTTAGAAACAAAATATACTCTTAATTATAAATTTCACTTAATTTTAAACCCGCTCACCAAATATTATACTTCAATTCCATATAGGGGCTTAGATATGGCGATTTAAAAAAATTGAAATCTTTAAATCGCTCTCCTGTAAAATTTGCTTTTTGCAGTTACTTAGTTGTACTTAGGGGGTGTCGATAAGTAAAAATTGATTAAGTGTCTTTGAAGATTACAAGTGTATGACACTTGATTTATTGACAAGATATAGGTAAATCTATTAACAAAAGAATGTCAAGTATTCCATTCATCATTCTGAAACACGGATTTTGTTTTTTTTTTTAACTGGCTTTTATGCAATATATCGAGGCTGGCAGATTAGATGAATATCGCTGTCAGTTGTTCAATTTTCGGTGAGGTATAAAAGCAGGTCTTTTGTTATAAAAGTGACAAACAAACATACAGCCCTTTTTTTTTAGAGCCTACTCTGTGCCCTACTCCTGGGCAAAGGCCTCCCTCCACTCCTTCCATCTTCTCCTGTCTCAAGGCACCAGTTCTGAGCTATTTTAGCCCACAGTGTGTCCGGCATGCGGCAGACATGTCAGCCCTTTTTTGGTGTTGTAAAATTATCCATTGATGAGTCCTTTTTTGTTTTGGATTGCTAAGCTAAAAAATAAATAAGTTATTCTTAGCATTTGGTTTGAAACGAGTTAAATGAGTCCTCCCACCTAGGGCAAAAAGGAAGGGGCTGTCAAACTTGTACGGACTAAAATCCACTACACTTTGACACACATTTGAGAGCTACAACTGTTGGACCATGGCTTCCCGCAAAACCACGATTTGTTATTACGTTTGTGCTACCACACAACCATTTTCGTCTGTCTGTCTTTCTGTCTATTTATAATGGCTAATCTCTGAAATGGCTGTGCCGATTTTGACGAGACTTCTATTGGCAGGCAGCTGATGTAATAAGGAGTAACTTAGACTACTTTTACTTAAGATAAATAAAATAAGATAATTTTTTCTTTATTAAAAAAAAATACATTGTTGCATTTCGACATCTACGGAAACGAAGTCGCGGGCACAGCTAGTACCTTATAAATTACTAATAGGTACTGATCAAAAATACCTTTGAATATTAATTATAAACAAAGACCGGCTTGGTCTAATTTAATTCGCAAAACATTAATAAAAAGGTATCAAAACCTGACGTGCTCTGTTTTATTTTAAGTACGAAGAATCATTATGTTAATAAATATTCTACATCTACTAAATCTCGGTATTTTTATTATTTATTCAACGTGTAACGTTAATAGCGCAAAACCTCTTGTGGGGTAACTCAGCCCATGTTACTGAACAATGTTTGTTCTAAGACTTGTAAATTCGCAAAAAAAAAAGTTTTTTATACAAAATGCTCAGATCAAACAAAATAGGCAGATAGACCGCTCAGAACACGTGAGTGTGAGATTTTAGTCAGCGAGTCTGACAGGGTGGGAGGACTCAATGCTAAGAATAACTTACTTATTTTTTAGCTTGGCAACCCAAAACCAAAAACTTGATTTACATTAAGGGTACGCATGTACAGTTTCTTTCTCGCTCTCTCCAATTTCGAAAAAAAGAAGATTATTGTGATTTAAAACTGGTTCTGTTTTTAGGGTTCCACATTGTATGATTTTTTTTTTTTTAATAGGTACCTATTTGGTTTTAGTTTTAGTTTAGTTGTAAATAATAATTATAGTTTTATTTATTTTTATATCTAGCTTTAGTAAAAATTTAATACTTAGAAAGACATTTAACAATCGTGATATTAATAAATGAAAGTTACTCACAGTCAAATCAGAAAAAAAAAATGTAAATAGTATTTATAATTACGATATTAAAAATAGGACCAAAAACCAAAATATCCAGTAGATATAATATCTACTGGGTTGTGAAGTTCAGAATATATTAGTTATTCAGCTATACATCCGGTTCAACTCGAAGTCGACCCCAATAAATTTGGAAAAAGGCTAGGCTGGATGACTTGCAATATCTAGAGACGATGACTATACTGAACAAAAACTAATTTTAAATGAATTGGCATAATTTGAATTTCAAAAGTTAAGGGGCGTACCTATATAAAATTACTAGCTGTTGCCAACGGCTTCACCCGCTACAACTCGAAAATTATCCCACGGGAACATAAAATCGGGATAAAAACTATCCTATGTGTTAATCCAGGTTACAAACTATCTGTGTACGAAATTTTAGCCAAATCCGTTCAGTGGTTTTTGCGTGAAAAAGTAACAAATATACCTACATACACATACATACATCCTCAAAAACTTTCACATGAGATTTTTTGTATTTATACATATATACCTACAATCTTAATGACAATGATAAGGACTTCATAAACAAAAACAAAAAAGTGCAAAAGAAAGAAATTTTTCTTTCGGAAGGTCGCCGGAAGACGCTGGATGCAGGTCGCTTCCAACCGGTATCTGTGGAGGTCCAAGGGGGAGGCCTATGTTCAGCAGTGGACGTCCTATGGCTGAGATGATGATGATGATGAAGGGTGAGGTTTGTTTCTTATTTCCTTGACTTGGCTTTTTTGTTACTGAGTTCTTAAACTTTCTTATTTTGCAGTTTTTGTGTTTCTTTTTTAAGTCGTTTTTTTTTTTAACTTGTGATCAATTTTTAATACAGTGGAGCGGAACCCTTTTAATGCAAGCCAGACTTATGCTTAGCCGTCTTCTTTTTGTAGGCCTAAAAGTCAATGACCGGGTTTTGCGTCACTATGACGTCAGAACCCTAAATCCCTTTTCGGGGTACGATATGTCTCTTCAGGAAATTGTATCATCATTATTCACTTAGTATTTTTTTTCTGACCAGCAGGCGTAGCATGGCGCCGTAGAAAGGGGTTTTGTCGACGGAAGAATAGACAAAATGACAGACGAAGAAATATTGTTAGCGTTTTAAGCATTGTAATGTAAAAAATCCTACTACTATTATAAAGGTGAAAGTTTGTATGTATGGATGTATGGATGTTTGTTACTCTTTCACGCAAAAACCACTGAACGGATTTGGCTAAAATTTGGTACACAGATAGTTTATAACCTTGATTAACACATAGGATAGCTTTTATCCCGATTTTATGTTCCCGTGGGATAATTTTCGAGTTGTAGTGGGTGAAGCCGCTGGCAACAGTAAGTATGGAAAATAAACGTTCTTTTCTGCAATAGTGTACGAATGGTGTCATATTTGTGCAAAAAAACAGTCGATTTGTGTAGAAATAACGTTACGATGAAATAACTTTGTCTTTTCTTGGTTGAATAGAGATAGAATCGCCATGCTACGCGTGCTGGTATATTGGGAAAGAATATTTACCCTTACCTATAACATCGGGAAGAAGATACTTATGTACTATGTACAAAAAAAAAACCACGGCTATTCCATTTCCGACTATAGTCAATCGCTGACACTATCAATCAACATCGGTTTAGCTTTTCTTCGGTAGAAAAATATAAAAAAATATATGTGTATTGTATTTTTTTTTTCATATTTTCTTTATTTGAGCGAAATTTATATTGTCAATTAAAAATGATTTCCATAAATATTATTAAATATTCAAGATACAAAATATTTGTTGCAAAAGGGGCTCAGTTAATTGTTAATTATTTACTAATTTTTGCCAGTTGACCTATATGCATAATTATTGCAAGCTTTAATTTATTTTTATAATATCTTTTATTTTAACGAATTCCTGCAAAAAATATTTTACGGTGCTAGTTCTGCAATGTTGCATCACAGGGTTTTGGGGCACTGAACGGCAATCTGCAATATATCATTTTGGAAATTCCCAATGATCGGTTACTAAGTGAATGGTTATTTTTTTACATGTTTAAATCATCAAATTAGTCCTCCCACTCAGGATGGGGCGAGAGGGACTGTCAGATTCGTACTGACTAAAATCCACGTTGTCCTTCAATAGATCTTTGCGTTCCGAGGTCACTGTAGCCTGTTACGACAGTCCGGCGACATTTCTGTGGGCCCGATCAATTTCTCATTTTGTATGAAAAAGCAATTCAATCTATCAAACATTGTTCAGTAACATGGGCTAAGTTACGCCACGAGAGGTTTTGCGCTATTAACGTTACACGTTGTATATCTTGTTCGTCTCTCATCCATCCCCGCGATCTTGACGATATCGAAAACCCAACAGGCTTTTGCGTAAAAAAATTTGATGTAGTTACTTATTTTCATCTGCCTAGCTTTTTCCCAACTATATTGGGGTCGGCTTCCAGTGGAACCAGATAAAGCTGAATATCAGTATTTTACATGGAGCGACTGTAAAACGGACTTGTATTATTTTTGAAGACTGGCTCGCGTTTGACCATATACTATATCGCCTATAGTAGGGGAGCTGAGGATGCTAAATTTGCAGTTACTCGAGCATCATGGCGACCTATTGGATTTGAAAGATTTGGATTCTCCCAAACAAACCCCACCAGATGAAGGGTTGATACTTGGTACAGGTACATTAAAGGGTGCAAGGATTCTCCCTTATAATAATCTGACGCGCTCGAGTCACAGCAAAAATCCCTTCCTGGGCTCCCCAACTACTATAAGGAATGATATGGTCGAGGGTGAAGCATGCTTGCCTAGAAGTAACCGTTTCACAAGACCCCAAGAATAAAATCCATTGCGATTATATCACTAAGCCAGGCAAATAATAAAAAAAAACGTAGTTTTTACGCAAGTCATTTTAGTCTCCTCACACCATTATCTTTCAAATGACATTAATAATTATGTAAATCTAATATGGCTGCACAAAAACTTTAATATTGATTTAATAAAATACCTTCATGAGTTTTTGAGTTGCCCCTAGACGCAAAAGCAAATAATTATGTCCCACTACCTTTTAGCGCGGTTTCGCTCACATAATTTAATCAATTTCGATCGTTATGTCATCATCATCATCAGCCTAAAATTTGGGGTTTTCGCGTCTCTAATCCTGGCTTACAAATTTTAGAGATGGCAACCCTAAATACAAACAAACTACGCAATCTTGACTGGCCTGTTGGTCTGGTGGTTAGTGATCCTGACTGCTATACTGGAGGTCGTGGGTTCGATTCCCACCCAGGACAAATGTTTGTGTGATGAGCACGATCATTTTGTTCTGTGTCTGGGTGTAATTTATCTATAATATGTATGTATTTAGAAATATATAAGTATGTTTAACAGTTGTCTAGTACCCATAACACAAGCTCTGCTTAGCTTGGGACTAGATGGCGTTGTGTGATAGTTGTGGAATATTATTATATTTTAGAGATGGCAACCCTAAATACAAACAAACTATCAAACCTTTCCTCTATATGATATTAGTGTAAATTAGGATAATGGCTCCTTGATATAGACCGACATGATAAAAAAACGTGCGATGATAGTTTTAAAAATAACTAGTTTCAGCTATGTATAAGTACCTATTAACTTTTTATCTTGAAGCACCATTAATTATATGATAAGTACATGAAATTATAATTAAAACCACAACAGAATCTGTTGCGTAGTTTTGAAGAACAACGCGGTCTCACGGACATACAAAAAGCGTTTTTTTTTATGTCTTGTATGTTAATTTCAATTTATTATTTAGATTATTTTATTGAGTGAAATCCCTTTTTTTATCGTGTTAAAATCATCAAATGAGTCCGCCCACCCTACTGTCAGACTCGTACTGACTAAAATCTTGGATTTTAGTCAGTACGAGTCCCTTCAATAGCCCTTTCAATTCCAGGGTCACGGTAATTCGGTATGTCCCGCGACCGAGTTGCATCCCTTCGCAAAAAGTTGACAGGTAAATTATTTAGGTATTCTAAATGTGAAGGAAGTTTTTATAAGTATTTTGGCAATTTGGAAAGTAAAATTGAGGTATTCCTCGTAGCGCTCCTGTTTTGAAGCGCTCCTATCTAAGCGCTCCTGTTTCATTCCTCTAAGCGCTCCTAAAAGGAGCGCTTGGAGGAACGATTAAAAATATTAAAATTTATTTCCTCGAAGCGCTCCCACGTTTAAAAATAGGGAAAAGCATGAAGTAAACGTAATGAAATATATCGATAATTTTTTTTTAAACTCATGTGTGCATCATCGATATCGAAGTTGCTTAACCAAATTATGAAATTGAGAGAATAATATCATTTTGCTTTCGGCACTCTTATGTGTATGAGCGCAATACGTTACTGGGTCCCGGCTCAGACAGGGCAGGTGATTATAGTCAGTAGGTGGTTTTAGTCAGTAAGAGTCTGACACTCTCTCGCCCCGCCTAGGACAAGGAAAGTCATTTCTACCACTGACGTAAACGATAGACAACTCATTTCCATAATTCTACGAAAAACTTCCGACAAAACATTGAGGTGTGCGGGGAGGGTAATAATGGGAAACATAATGGAAAGAAATCATAAGCTTTCTAAACAATAAAAACATAGACTTTTTCGTCAACTCGCCCGCAATTAACTCGCTCGCTCGAGCGAGTTGGCACCTTCCGATTTTATGTTTCTTTGTTGTCGTCAACTCGCGACTGAGCGAAAATCTGACGAATTTATAGTAGTCTACAAAAGTGTTTCTATAAATTTAACATTTAATTTAATTGAACCTGCTTCACATGTTTAAGACATAAACGACTGTAGAGTTGATTCGTTAACGTTTGTTATAAAAAAAAAACATTTACAACAAACCCTGAACTGTGATTTTGTAGTTCCTAAGGCTGTGATTGTTTGCATTAGTAAGTAACATGTTAAGGTTTGTTATAAAAAAAAAAAATCATTTACAACAAACCCTGATCTGTGATTTTATAGTTCCTAAGACTGTGATTTTTTATAGTAGTATTAAGTAATAATTAACCAAATGTATTTTGATATTGCTGATTTTTAACCGACTTCTAAAAAAGGAGGAGGCTCTCAATTCGGTCGGTATGTTTTTTTTTTTATGTATGTATATCGATTACTCCGAGGTTTCTAGTCCGATTAGTGTCGTTCTTTTTTTGTTCTATGCAGTATACTTGCAGTGTGGTCCCATAAAAATTTCATCCAATTTGGTTCAGTACCTTTTATTTTGTGAGCATTTTTATTGATTTCGGCTACTTGGATGACATTACCTTTTGCGTGTTTGTTACGCGATTACTCCGCCAATTGTGGACCGATGTTCATAATTCATTTTTTGGTGTACTAGGGATCGTTCACCTTAGGGAATACTGCAAGTTTCATCAAAATCTGTTCATCAGTTTTTGAGATAGGGAATTTTATTAGCATGTGTACATGAGCGATGTTAATACCGGTGCCACGGATTACAAATTCTAGTGCACTTGTAAGGAAATGATGTATTTGACAAGAATTTGGGTTGAATATTTAAACTAAAAAACGTAAAATAAAAAACTTTAAAAAAAAAAATTACCGACTTTAAAAACAACCACAAAAAAGGGTAAAATAACCTACAAAATAACTTTTCTTTCGGAAGTCGGTGGCAAAAAGACAACGAAATAAAAAACTGAAGCCACCGACTTCCTTTTAAAAAGTTTTTTTACTTGTTATATTTGTTTAGTTTAGTCATGTTACATACTAGGTTATTAATGAAAAAGAAACTAGAAAAAACGTGATATTGTTGATAATCTTCAAAATGTAGGTAACATAATATGAGCAGTTTTTTTTTAGTTTGGCATGTGTTGTAAATTATAAATACATAATATACCTATTAAAAAACTACATTCCTTTTATTTCAAATCGTACAACGCCTTATACTTATAAAGTAGGTTTCTATATTGAATTTATTATAACACTTTTATAGATGACTGTACCATTTTTCGTTCAGTGGCGAGTTGATGACAACAAAAAAAGATAAAATCAGAAGGTGCCAACTCGCTCGAGCGGGCGCGAGTTGACGAATAAGTCAAAAAATAATAAACATATGTCGGCAGATTATATTCATCTATTTGGTAGACTAACTAAAGGATTTACAATAAAACAAACAAAAAAAAAAAAACCAAACCCGTGCGAAGCCGGGACGGGCTGCTAGTTGTATAATAACAATGTGTTCTACTTATTATCTAGATAATATCGATAATTTCAGTTAGTGTAGTCCCATCTCTATCCGAAAGTTAATCATGGGAGCGCTTCGAGGAAATAAATTTTAATATTTTTAATCGTTCCTCCAAGCGCTCCTTTTAGGAGCGCTTAGAGGAATGAAACAGGAGCGCTTAGATAGGAGCGCTTCAAAACAGGAGCGCTACGAGGAATACCTCGTAAAATTAAATGGCAGGCAGGATTGGGTTGGTCGTGGACTTATCGAATTACCGTGACCCTGAAACGTAAAGGGCTATTGAAGGGACACCGCGGATTTTAGTCAGTACGAGTCTGACAGTCCCTCCTGCCCTGCCCTGGGTTCCGGGAGGATGCATTTGATGATTTTACCACTTAAAAAAAAGGGCAGGAATGGGCAAGAAAACTTCATGGTTTTTATTTTGTGCAGCTATTTGTTTTTTAAATTGTTTGTGTGTTAACTAATAAAGTTTAATCAATTTAAGTCTCAACATTATCATTTCTACAAATAGATATGAAATAATTTTATAATTTATTAGTTTATATAAATAGTACTAAAAATATTGTGCAATAAATTTCAAATAAATTATCGGCTATCAATTTCTACATGCTAAAAACGTTACATATACCTAATTTATTAATATATTTAAAAACAAATATCGCCGCCTTATTTATAGCTGACATTATCAAGTCTACAATAAAAATAAAACTAGCGACATTAAACTTATTTATTTTATTGAAAAAATTGGAAAAAAACCACCCAGGACAGGACGGGAGTGTCTGTCAAATTTGTACTGACTAAAAATCCACGGTGTCCTTCAATAGCCCTTTATGTTCCGGAGCCGCAGTTACCCGATAGTCAAGGCAGGCTTTGGCCCTATAAGGGAGACCCCACAAAAATATTAATATCTTTGGGGGACCCCGTCGTTTTGCTAGTTTCTTGTTTGTATTGTTTGTCTTTAGAAGCAACCAAGTTTGGGAACGGAAACACGCCACTGTAATTTTTTGTAACTAAATTATCGTAAAAAAAACAAAAACAAAATCATATCCGCCATCTATCCGTAAGTTATAAATCTAATGTCAAAATCAAAAAAACCGGCCAAGTGCGTGTCGGGCCACGCACAGTGTAGGGTTCCGTAGTTGCCCATCAAAATACTTATGCGAACTAACTAAACTGATTCGCTGAATTTAATTTTAAAAAGAAGAATTTTCAAAATCGGTCCAGGAGTCTTTGAGAAATCAGGGAAAATACATAAGAAAAAAGATTACGACGAATTTAAAACCTCCTACTTTTTTTGAAGTTTGTTAAAAATAGTTGACGATAAAAACCTACCTATCCCCAAAAAACATACCGTAAACACATACCTATTAAAGCTGTAAAAATAAAGTTGACAAACTTACATTTGCAGTTGAAGAGCATGTTCCCCGATACATTTTGTTTAAGAAAACATTTATAGAAGTACATTTTATAAGTTGGTCGACTATTACTCGTAAAGTTGTAAAGCCTACTTAGTCATGACAATTTTCTTTTAAACTTCGTTATATACAACATGTAACGTAATTAACGCACACCCTCAGACACCCCAATTAGAATATCATGTTATAATCATAAGACATATATTGAATTTTTAATTTGACATGTAAATGCATTGTTATCAACTAAATTAGTTATTTTGCAGAAAAGTTTATTTTTCTTTAATTTTGTATTGAATGACGGAAATTGTATAAATACAAATAAAATTGCACTTTTAAGTCTTGTTGCCTTGATTAGTCTTGTTGTTTTGCCTGTACAGAGGTTTAGGTGGAATTTTCGTCGTTTTAATTATTTTTGAAAAAAAAAAATTACCTATATTAAAAATGATAGAAATCGATTCAGTAAGCGATTCTGAACAAACTAATTTCAGGATGTGCGTTAATTATGTTACATGTTGTATACTACTATTGTGAATTTTTTCACACCCGTAAAACATAACCGTTTAGCTGGTAGAGAGGGGGACACTCGAATCGAGCAAAATTTAGCACTTTAAAGCTTAATATTTCACAAACGAATTTTTTTATCAAAAAACTGTTAATGGAAACTATCATTATTTTTTAAAGACCTATTTAATGATACCCCACACTAAGGGGTACGCGAGAAAAAAAAACCTCACTTTACGTGTAAGTACAGGAGGTACCCCAAAAAAAAATATTTTACGAGATTTTATTTTACCACTTTTTCGGCACAACAAATCCGTATATTTACACCAAATTACAGCTCTCTAGTACTGTGCGTCTCTGAGCTAAACTGCGGACAGACGGACGGACGGACGGACGGACATGGCGAAACTATAAGGGTTCCTTGTTGACTACGGAACCCTAAAAATGTCTATAATTTTTTTGACTACTTGTTCATTACAATATTGATTAATTATTTTACAAAATATGACGTAGAAATCAGTAATTAATTTTAAATGACGTCTTAAGAAGATCCGGTATGAAATAATGTAAATTAAAAACGTAAATAGACGAAAGTCTATTGAATTTTGATTGGTTTGTTGTAGTTCCCCACAAAAATAATTCCCCACGAAAACAGATTTGATCCTGTTCTCCTAGTACGATTTTATATTTTAATTGTTCCTACCCCGTTGGGAAAATAAATGGGCCGAAGGTACAATACCTAATCAAAATTTAAAAAAAAACAAATACCTTTGACTAAATACATACAATTTTCGTGGAGAAATACTCGTATTTTTGTGGGGAACTTACAACATCCCCTTGCAACAGTGCCGATCCAACTTTGTCTCTGTTACTACCTAGACTAGAGATAAGAGTCATCACCATCATCATCATCAGCCGGAAGACGTCCACTGCTGAACATATTCCTCCCCCTTAGACCGCCACGCCGAACGACAATTCGCTACTTGCATCCATCGAGTTATGAGCAAAACCATTTCTAACTTTAAATAAAACCTACAAATAAGTACCCCGTTTTAAGTTTTAAAAGTGTAGACTTACTTTATTTAGACTCAGTAGGTACTTATCCTTTTTTTTATTTTGATAAAATCACTTCACTATCACTGACTTTAAATATCAATAATAATCATTTTATTTCGTTCCTAATGTTTTAATGTTATTACATTTAATATTTCATTTAAAATGTAACAGGTGTCTTCAATTCGATACTATTTGACTTAGTGAACTAATGATACGTTTGTAAAATAATTGAAATATTGTAAGGTACCCACAGTTTAATCTGTAATGGATTTCACACAATTTTTGAAAGACGGTACTTTGGTAAATGTTAAGATTAGCTCGACCACATACACATAATCATCATCATCATCTCAGCCGTAGGACGTCCACTGCTGAACATAGGCCTACCCTTTCGATCTCCACATATACCTGTTGGATGCGACCTGCATCCAGCGTCTTCCGGCGACCTTTATAAGTAAAGGTCGTCTGTCCACCTTGCTGGTGGACGTCCTACGCTGCGCTTGCTAGTCCGTGGTCTCTACTCTAGTACTTTTCGACCCCATCGGCCATCTGCTCTGCGAGCAATATGGCCTGCCCATTGCCACTTCAGCTCCAGCACCGCATACACACATAAAAAAAATTGTGATCGCTAGCATAAGCTGATATTTTTTTTTATGGAAATGCAATTGAATTGTTTCATTTTTGACGGCACGGTTAGCGCAGTGGCTGAGCGATTGGACTGCTGAGCTGCGTGTCGCGGGTTCGATTCCCGTACGGAGCAAATATTTGTATGATCTACAAGTTGTTGTTCCGGGTCTGGGAGTTTGTGTGTGTGAGTTTCTATGTTTGTATTCAATATAATAATATCTGGTTGACCGAGCTTCGCTTGGTTTTTAAAATGTCTATATCTTGGGAACCGAGCTTTTCTCGAACCTGGGACCTTGATAAATCGATTCCTTGAGCCGAAAATCCCCTAATCTGTAACTTTCATGAAAATCCTTGGAGCCGTTTCCGAGATCCTGATTATATATAAATATACAAGAATTGCTCGTTTAAAGATATTAGATTAGAAAGATAATATGAAATTCCACAACTATCACAAAACGCCATCTAGTCCCAAGCTAAGCAGAGCTTGTGTTATGGGTACTAGACAACTGATAAACATACTTATATGTTTCTAAATACATACATTTTTAGGGTTCCGTAGTCAACAAGGAACCCTTATAGTTTCGCCATGTCCGTCCGTCCGTCCGTCCGTCCGTCCGTCCGTCCGTCCGTCCGTCCGTCCGTCCGTCCGTCCGTCTGTCCGCAGTTTAGCTCAGAGACGCGCAGTACTAGAGAGCTGTAATTTGGTGTAAATATACGGATTTGTTGTGCCGAAAAAGTGGTAAAATAAAATCTCGTAAAATATTTTTTTTTAGGGTACCTCCAGTACTTACACGTAAAGTGAGGATTTTTTTTTTCTCGCGTACCCCTTAGTGTGGGGTATCATTAAATAGGCCTTTAAAAAATAATGATAGTTTCCTTTAACAATTTTTTGATAAATAAATTCGTTTGTGAAATATTAAGCTTTAAAGTGCTAAATTTTGCTCGATTCGAGTGTCCCCCCCCTCTATCAGCTAAACGGTTATGTTTGGGGATGTGAAAAAATTCACAATAGTAGTATATATAACGAAGTTTAAAAGAAAATTACCATGACTAAGAAGGCTTTACAACTTTACGAGTAATAGTCGACCAACTTATAAAATGTACTTGGATTCATATTTTCTTAAACAAAATGTATCGGACAGAACTGCAAATGTAAGTTTGTCAACTTTATTTTACAGCTTTTATAGGTATGTTTTTTGGGGATATGTAGGGTTTTATCGTCAAATATTTTTAAATAAATTCAAAAAAAGGAGGAGGTTCTAAATTCGTCGTAATCTTTTTTCTTATGCATTTTCCCCGATTTCTCAAAGACTCCTGGACCGATTTTGAAAATTCTTCTTTTTAAAATTAAATTCAGCGAATCAGTTAAGTTAGTTCGCATAAGTATTTTGATGGGCAACTACGGAACCCTACACTGTGCGTGACCCGACACGCACTTGGCCGGTTTTCTTTTTACTTCTTATTCATTTTTAGGGTTCCGTAGTCAACAAGGAACCCTTATAGTTTCGCCATGTCCGTCCGTCCGTCCGTCCGTCCGTCCGTCCGTCCGTCCGTCCGTCCGTCCGTCCGTCCGTCTGTCCGCAGTTTAGCTCAGAGCCGCACAGTACTAGAGAGCTGAAATTTGGTGTAAATATGCGGATTTGTTGTGCCAAAAAAGTGGTAAAATAAAATCTCGAAAAATATTTTTTTTTAGGGTACCTCCAGTACTTACACGTAAAGTGAGGATTTTTTTTTTCTCGCGTACCCCTTAGTGTGGGGTATCATTAAATAGGCCTTTAAAAAATAATGATAGTTTCCATTAACAGTTTTTTGATAAAAAATTTCGTTTGTGAAATATTAAGCTTTAAAGTGCTAAATTTTGCTCGATTCGAGTGTCCCCCCCCTCTACCAGCTAAACGGTTATGTTTAGGGGTGTGAAAAAATTCACAATAGTAGTATATATAACGAAGTTTAAAAGAAAATTATCATGACTAAGTAGGCTTTACAACTTTTCGAGTAATAGTCGACCAACTTATAAAATGTACTTGAAATGTATCGGAGAACATGCTCTTCAACTGCAAATGTAAGTTTGTCAACTTTATTTTTACAGCTTTAATAGGTATGTTTTACGGCATGTTTTTTGGGGATAGGTAGGTTTTTATCGTCAACTATTTTTAACTAACTTCAAAAAAAGAAGGAGGTTTTAAATTCGTCGTAATCTTTTCTCTTATGTATTTTCCCTGATTTCTCAAAGACTCCTGGACCGATTTTGAAAATTCTTCTTTTTATAATTAAATTCAGCGAATCAGTTTAGTTAGTTCTCATAAGTATTTTGATGGGCAACTACGGAACCCTACACTGTGCGTGGCCCGACACGCACTTGGCCGGTTTTTTTATCAATGAGTTTTGACAAAGATCTACAGACTCATCTTATCTCGTAAAGCGCTCATGATGTCATAACTCAGGAAAATATATTAAATCAAGGCGCATTTAAAAAACGGCGTATCTTCATCCGTTTTGGTTTTAGGTCGTAACAAAAGATAAAAGGAGGTCAATTTTTTTTGATAAATCTAACTGACATACTAAAGGCCTATTCAGACCTAAGCGGTATTCGCTACCGTCTGCGGCAGAGATAACCCAGTGGGTATGCGGTAATATTATTGTTCACACCAAAACGGATTTCGCTATCCTTGTGGGTAGAATAATGCGCGGTATGTACCTCCTCTACCCACAGCGGCAGCGAATATCGCTCAGGTCGCTCTAGTCGCGGTACTTGATACTAAATACCTGAGCGAAACCCGCGCGGTATGTAACTCTACCCACAGCGGCAGCGAATATCGCTTAGGTCTGAATAGGCCTTAAATTAGATTTATTCAGCCATTTTAATTATTATTCCTATGGGCAAATTACCCCGGGCATGCGGGCAGCGAGTAAAGAGCAACTCGCTGCCCGACCATGGACCATGCCCGGGTCGACGGCGCGACGGCGCGTTGTGTTCGACGCGTGCCTCAAAGAACTCAGCATAATGACGGGGCCCCGGGGGCTTAGAGGGCCAAAGCAAAGCTTGCCGGGGTCGCGGGATTTATTCCATCACAGTGACCCCGGAACATAAAGGGCTATTGAATGACACCGTGGATTTTAGTCAGTACGAGTCTGACAGTCCCGGCCTGCCCGGGATGGGAGGACTCATTTGATGATTTTACAAGGTTAAAAAAAAAATGGGCAAATTATCCGTTGACAGTGATGCGGACGAGTTTTCCGACAATTTGTAGGCATACCAGGTGAATTTTCCAACTGTTGGCAAAAAAACAGTAGAAAACCGGAAGTCGCCACTGTGCTATCGCTACCAGCACTTTGACTGATTTTATTTAGTTTTTTTTTTCACTTATTACGTTAGTTTTATGGCACAAGAATAAATCTATCAAACCTTTGTTTACATCAAATATCAAAGTTTTTAAAACGTTGTCAGAAACAAAAAGATTTGTTCCGTTTCAATCCGTTCTGGCCAAGCTGCACGGTTTTAGGTATTCCAAACTATAAGGATAGTTTTGGATGTTAAAAAAGCATTATTTTGCAAACTTTCCAAATGCCTTTTATCAACGACGATATAATACTAGACTCCGCATGCACGATCTAAAGAAAAAGGTTAAGTAAAATCTTTGTTAAATACAAAAACAAGAATTAAGTTATTAAACACAGTGGAATAGTGAAAGGACACTCATATACATACGTGACAATGTGGTGAAGGAAAAAAGTTAACAATAAGTGAAGTTATAAACAAATAAAAAAACTGTGAAATCACCTAATCGTTTCGCAAAAAATAAAGAACTTTTATGACATAAACAGTGCATGTGTGTAAATATAACTATTATTAGTGTTAAATTACATGATTATTAAAAAAAAAAAAAAAACATAAAAAAGTGACTTAAAACAAAAAAGCAAAAACCAATAATTTAAATGTTAACCGTCCGAAACTTACGTTCCGCAAACAAAGAATTGAACTTTGACCTGCCCCACACCTGACTCAAAACCATTAGCGGAGCAAAAGATATCCAGTCACCTAATTCGCACAGTACTCGTAATGAGCGCTTGGCTTAGCGGGTAAACTGTGTACCTCTAACAAGTGTTAACTCTATTTGGGCTCGAGTTCGAATCCCATCTACGTTGAAGTTGACTTTTTTCATTTTCTTTATTTATTATTCAAATTTAAATAAAAGAAACAAAATGAGCTTCGAGAACGTTACTCTTCGTATTCGCCGACGATCAGAATCAGCAGTAGATACTTTCGATGACTGTAGTTCGAATAATTCAACAACAGATGGCGCCACGAACAACAGTGTCCCAAATATTCTAAGTGATGAGAATGAAGAAATAGAAGACCTTAAACGTCAAATCAATGAACTTCACTCACAGTTGCAGGCGGCTCACGAAGAGATTAATATTTTGTCCATTGAAAACACGGAATTAAAGACAACTGTAGAAAATATGAATATTAAACATAAACTTGTACAAAAAGTAACTAAGAAGTTAGCTAGCGAAATAGGAACTCCAAACAAAAGACCAAAGTTATCCACACCTGTACGAGAATCTTTACGCAAACAAAATAGAGAAGACAACTCAAGATATGGAACTCCAGAACTATTCACGCCCACACAACTTACTTTTCAGAACAAATTGGCTCAATCTAATCAACAAAGGTCAAACAAGATGAGTCAAGAAAAAAACAACAAACTGTGTATTATAAGTAGCAATCATAATAACAAAATATTACCTATTGCAGAGGACACTTTTCCATGTCACGAAATATGCCACTATCTATTACCAAATTGTGGAATTAAAAAAATGTTATGTAATATTCAAACTAAGTTAATAGATTACACGAAAATGGATAGCTGTATAATATTTATTGGAGAAGATGACTTCCGACAAACTAATAATTACTTTGATATAATAATGACTGTACGTGAAACTTTATCATCTATTAAACATACGAATGTAATACTTTGCTTACCGACATATAAATATGATTATTACTCAACAATGTATAATTTTAGAATTGAAATATTTAATAACCTACTTTATCAAGACATACAAAATTTTAATTATGCGACTTTATTAGACTCAAATTTAAACTTGACATGGGACTATACCATGTTTCAAAGACGAAGTGGCCGAATTAGTAACCGTGGAGTCAGAACTATTTTTAATGATATGAAGGGCTACGTTTATACTACCTGTAACGCTAACATTGTGACATGTCTGAGCGAAACGTCGTCATTTAAAGTTCCTGTAATTTGTGATTCACCTAATTCTTACTGTTCATGTACAACAGATGTCTCTAATCAGCATTTTTTTCGTCTATAACAGCTTATGCATATTGCACCAAAACATAAATGGTCTGTTGTCAAAGGTTGATATAATGATGGAACATTTGGATACTTTTGCAAACAGTGGGAAATGTGTAGATATTCTCTGTTTTACGGAACATAATATGAAACAGGGTGATGTTGACTATTTGAACATTCCTAACTATACTTTGGCTGCATGCTTCACAAGACAAAAGCGAAACGGTGGCTCATGTATACTTGTCAACAACCACATTCGTTTCACTGAAATAAAACTAGTACAGAGTGTTAACATTTCTAACGTATTTGAATGTTGCGGAATAGAATTGATTGACCACAAAATTATAATATTGTGTTTATACAGAGTTCCATTTCAAACGAAAATGCATATTTTTTTCAATAACATAACATTCTTGTTACGAAACTTTTGCTATAAAAATAATCAAAAAATAATAATATGTGGAGATTTTAACATTGACGTCCTTCAGAAATCTAAAACTTCAACTTTATTTAAAAATCTTTTAAAGGAATATAATATCAAGATAGAATTTAAAAAACCTACACGGCCTAGCACCGGTACTTGTATAGACAATTTTCTCCACAATATACGAGGCTGCAAGAGTGAGATATTTGAGCTAGGTGTGTCTGACCACACAGCACAAATAATGAATTTTCCTGTACAGCGAACATCTATTTTAAAATATTATTATGTGAATAAACGTGATTACAGCAAGGAAAACATTAATCTCTTTAAGAAATGCATTGCCAGTCTTAGTTTCTCTGAAGTCTACGAAACAGACAATGCAAATAGAAGCTTTGATTCATTTTATGATTTGTTTAAACTATTCTACGATCTCTGCTTCCCAAGTATTAAACATAAAATATCAACAGTTGCAAGGCCGAAGTGGATCACAGAGGGAATAAAACGTTGTAGTAAGAGGAGACGAACATTACTGTGGCAATATAGATTAACACGAAACACTGATGCAAAAATAGCGTTTAAATCTTTCACAAAAAGGTATAAAAAAGTAATCAAATTAACGCAACGAGCTCAAAATAGCTATTTTATTGGAACAAGTACCAACAAATCCAAAGCAACTTGGAAGGTAATAAATAGTATGAAACCTAATATTCCTAAAGCTAATATTAATGTGATAAGTGTTAATGACAAACATATTACAAACCCTAAAATGATAGCAGAGGAATTTAATAATTATTTTGTAGACTCAATTGAACCGAATGATAGTAATTATCCGACTCATAATAATGTTAGTACATTTGGATCACATAAATCTTTTTTCATGGAGCCAACTATATCAAAGGACATCATTACTATTATAAACAACCTCAAGAACACCAATAGTACAGGATATGATGAAATTAACACAGGGGTAGTTAAAGCAGTCGCTCCTCTTATAGCACCTGTTTTAAGTAATATTATAAATAACTGTATTCTAAATGGTATTTTTCCGCACAAGTTAAAGGTTTCTATTATCAAACCATTACATAAAAAAGATGACAAAACAAAGATGGGCAATTATAGACCTATAGCTCTTATTCCAATTTTCTCAAAAATCATTGAGAAGGTTATGTATGATCGTATTTATAACTATTTTGAAAAACATCACATTTTTTGCAAGGAACAAATGGGTTTCAAGAAGACAAAAACCATTAATATGGCCGTCTACAATTTTCTTGAAAAAATACATAACAATATGGATAACAGAAAACCGGTAATGGCAATGTATATGGATATGACTAGGGCTTTTGACTGTGTGGACCATAAGATATTATTAGATAAACTTTATAGATATGGTATTCGAGGTAACGTGCTTAATCTTATAGAATCTTATCTAAAGGACAGAAGGCAAATTACCCAAATTAGTCAAGTGGATATTAAGTCTAAAACTGAAGTAGTTTACTCATCTAGCTCCAGAATTCTTAGCTACGGTGTTCCACAAGGCTGTGTGATGGGACCCTTGCTGTTTAATTGCTTTATTAACGACTTTCCCCAAGTAATAAGACACCAAATGTCCTTATTTGCTGACGACAGCACGGTTGTGTATAATAATGGTAGTATTAAAGAGTTGGAAGATGATATAAACACTAGTCTTGTTTCTATTGTTGGCTGGCTAAATAACAATAATCTTAAAATAAATTTCACTAAAACTAAAATTATGAATTTTAAAATTAGACAAAAACGACCATCACAGTTTCAAATAAACTATAAAGGAGACCAAATACTAGAAACAAATGTTACAAAATTTCTTGGACTACATATAGATAACGACATGTCTTGGAAAACTCAAATCGATAATGTATGTGGGAAGCTAAGTAAGTTTTCCTATGCTCTTCATATGCTGGGGAAAATTGCGAATCAAACAGCCCTCCTGACAGCTTATCATGGGTATGTCGCCTCTACTCTACGTTATGGCATTATATTTTGGGGCAATGCTACTAAAGCCAACGAGGTATTATTAGCACAGAAAAAGTGTATACGAGCTATATGTAAAATAAAACGAACAGATTCATGTAAGCCACATTTTCGAAATTTAAAAATATTGACTGTTCCCTCGGTCTATGTCTATGAAGCCTGTATCTTTGTAAAAAATAACATGCATTTATACAAGCCCATCGAAAGTCAACGACGCTCTAAAAAGTTGCACCCTTTGAAAACTAAAACCAAATTTCTATACAATAGTATCTATGCAATGGCCCCGAAACTTTATAATGTACTACCTGATGAAATTGTATCAAGTAACAATATAAATGAGTTTAAACGTAAGCTTTTTAAGTTATTATGTGACAAGGCATATTATTCCGTTACTGAATTTCTTAATGATAAATTTAAATAATATTTATAAAGGTTTGAATCCGTCTGTATGCTATTATTAATTGATATTTACCTTTATTATTTAATTTGTTATTTCCCTTTTAAACGGAACTGTGACATTATTTTTGTTTATGTGACGTCTTAAATTGTTTGTTGACATCAATCTTGACATAATTATTCTATTTATTATTATAGTATTATTATAGTAGCATTTGGCATGACATTGAAATTTTAAAATTGTGACTTACCTTATTATATTTAATCTCAATTGGTTACTTAGACTAATAATATTATATGTGTAATTTACTCGTAGGTACTATCTTGGAATTTTGTATGCCTTCTGGCGGGACATAGCATGGAACAACATTATAACTGTAAACATCTGTAAAACTTTGACCCTATGTTCACAAAATTAATAAATAAATTGAAATTGAATTGAAAGAACACAAACTATTCTGCCAAGTTGCTGAGGTACTACGTAAGCCAGGAGGACGGGGTACTGCGTTGTGATTGGATAACTCAAGGTCTGTGCTGTCTCAACGTATGTTTACGGCTCACAGGATTGGTCGAAATGAGACGAATATAAGACTTTTTTGCCTAATGTGTTGGCAGACATCGGTCGCCTGTTATTAGGAGTCTAGTATTATATCGTCGTTGCCTTTTATACACCTAAAACGGTTTTAACATCATATTCAGTGTTTTAATTGCATTCTCATATCCATTTTTTAATGCACTACAAAGCCATGTTTCTTATTTCCATACAGTAAAATTGCCAAATTAATTAAAATTTGTAAATATTTGACAGCTATTTACGACGTCGCCAACTTTTGCGATATGCGCTCCTATAGACTCGAGTTGTCAAATTCGGATGTTGATTTGTTACAGACAAATATTTAACCGAAGATTGCAATGGAAATCCTACTAATAATAATTATATTATTATAATGTGAAAGTTTGTGAGGATGTATGTTTGTGTATGTAGGTATGTTTGTTACTCTTTCGCGCATAAACCATCGAACGGATTTGGCAAAAAGCGGCTTCACCCGCTACAACTCGAAAATTATCCCACGGGAACATAAAATCGGGTAAAAACTATCCTATGTGTTAATCCAGGTTATAAACTATATGTGTGCCAAATTTTAGCCAAAACTGTTTAGTGGTTTTTGCGTGAAAGAGTAACAAACATACCTACATACACATACGCATACATACATCTTCACTTAGTTTCGCATTTATAATATTAGTTTTTATCCCGATTTTATGTTCCGAAGGGATAACTTTCAAGTTGTAGCTTTGAAGCCGCTGTAGTTACGTATAAATTAGCCAAAGCCAAATTTTAATTCGACCCATTTTTTTCCGCACTGGAATAGCAGAAGAATTAAGTTATAAAATCTAGCACAAAACTACCGAAAATGAGGACACAATGTGGAATCAGAAAAGAAAGTACTAGAAGAACAGGATCAAAACTTTCTTTAGATGGAATAATTTTTGTGGCGAACTTACAGCAACCCAATAAAATTACTATCATCTGCTTTTATTGGTATGTGAGGAGCTCGTGGCTAAATAATTAACACAAGCTCTGCTTAGCTTGGGACTAGATGGCGTTGTGTGACAGTTGTGGAATATATTATAAATTACAGCCACACAGACCGATCTTCCGGGTTAAGCCGTGCTTTCCGAGGTTGGTCTGTGGATGGGTGACCATCTATCATAGCGAGTTTCCTCCGTGCCTCGGAAAGCACGTAAAGCCATTGGTCCCGGCTGTCATTTGTAGATCTTTGACAGTCGTTACTGTTAATCAGAAGCTCTAAAGTCTGACAACCAGTCTTACCATAGGGTATGGTATGGTATTAAGTTACTGGGTTGTGGAGGTCCGACAGGAAGTCGCTCCATGTAAAATACTGATATCCAGCTAAATCTGGTATGACTGGAAGTTAATCCCAATATGGTTGGGAAAAGTGTAGGCAAATGATGCTTTTATTGGTATGTACCTATTTCAAAGTAGGATTTAAAAGGTTAATAAAACTAGATAATGCCGGGTTCAAGTTCAAGAAGTCGCACTTGGCTTACTATTTTCTACTGATAGTGGTAACTACGAGTACATTGTTTATTATTATAAACAGTGAAAAATATTATAAAAATCTAAAGACAGTTCATCAACCTTATCCAGACAGTATTTTTCAATTTTGAACTTTCTGCTTTAGTGATAAAGTTGAAAAGGTAAAAACGTAAGAGGTAGACTTTCCTCCGTCAACTGCCACTTAAAAATTAAATTAAATTTAAAAAAATATGTGAAAATTATTTTTGAAAAAAATTATGTTGAATGTTATTTTCATATAATTATGATTATTGTTTACTTAAGAGCCTGCAATAGTTACAAAGTGTGCATAATACAAAGTGTGCACAATACGTCGCCATGACACTTTTTTTACAAGGTTATATCTTCAAATGAGTCCTCCCACCGTGTGTGGTGGTTTACGTTCCAGGGTCTCACTACAATACCACCGTATTGCATTGAGTACTTATAATCTTAACACAGAGAAATAATTAAGGCGTAAAAATTCAACCGCATCGCTGCAGCTGTTAAAGGTTAAAGGGTCCAGAAAGTTGGCAACAATGATGCCATCCAACGTGGCATTACTTTGCCAATTGAAACAAAGAACACCTATTTCATATAAAGATTTTAATAATAATAATAGGAATGTAGTCGTATAAAGCAATGCCATACAACGTGGCAAACGCGTACGTCTCTTAGGCGCGGGCCACACAGAAAAGGCGTAAGACGAGGACGCGTCGCGGACTCGCGGACTGGCGAAAATGTACAAGAGTCGCGTCCGCGTCCCGTCTCTGTTTGTTTTACGTCGCGACGCTTTTATACATTTTGTATGAAAGAGACGCCGAAGAGACATATGTACGTTTTTTCTATGTGGCCACAATTACATCGAAGAGGAGATTTTTAGAAGTATTCCACATGGGAAAAATTTTGCCAGCACCCGTATGTGGAATAGTTCTGGTGTCATTACTTCAGGTGCCATAACCACAGGTGCCATAACAGCGGGTGCCCAACGTGGAATACCTTGATTTTCTATTGTTCCTCTTTTAGAGTTTTTGTGTGTTTGGTTTTGTTGTTATAGTTTTTTTTTTATCTTTTTATCTATTCTAGGTACCTATTATTATAAACCTGAGTTTGTTTGGGTTCAACGCGCTTATCTCAGAAACTACTACTCAGAATTGGAAAAATATTTCTGTGTTGGTTAGTCCATTTATTAAGGAAGGTTATGGGCTATATAACATCACGCTAGGATCAACAGGAGCCGAGCAGTATGTAAAACCTCAGAACACAGCTAGTGTAAGATAATAAAGAAAATACCAATAAAAATAAGTTTAAAAGAAAGAAGAGCTTGAACGATACATTCAGATGGAAAGAAGCTTCTCTTTTAACTCAAGATTGCACCATATATTATATCAAACAAACATTTAGAACTTTAAAAAAAAAAAGTTACTTACACTTTTCCAAAAAAATTAAAATCCAACTCCACACAATGATCGCGCATTGTCCACAAGAACTAACACTTAAATCCTCACTCGAATAATTAAAATAATTATTCCAAAAAATGTTTTAATTAAAATTATTTTGTCCACACTTTTAGTCTCTCCTGTTCAAATCAGGGCACGTTTTGACGCTAGCATTCGCAGTTGTTAAATACGTTATCAAGAGTCAAGTGTTTAACGCACTGAATTGATAATAATTAATAATGTTAATTATTGTAATAATGTTTATCTATGCGGTTATAAAATAATATTAATGGACTGCGAAAAAAAGTAGATGACAGAAAAAAAAAGACATAATTGCTGACGTGGTGTCTGACAGACCAATGAAATGAGACAGGGAAGCGGTTTATAGAATGTGCGTTTTTTATGTCTATCCGTCGACTCTCTCGTAGGTCTAATGGACGAAACCGTGACAGTTTTCGGCCTGTTATAGATTATCAAGAACTTGTTCATTGTCAATGTTAGCTCCATAATAATATGCAAAAGAGATTGAATTTTAACATTTAATTCTCGTTTCGCACGTAATGTTGATTTTATGGTTTATATTTAAATACTAGTTCTTGACAGCGACTTTGTCTACTTATTACTCTAAAATTTTCCATTAGAACGTTGAGTGATCGACTTTACGCTGCGTGTCTCGGATTCAATTCCCACACGGAACAAAATATTGGTATGATCTTCAAGTAGTTGTTTCTGGTCTCAGTATTTTGTTATATTTTTATAAATGTGATTTTAAATGTTGGTGAATGCACCCACGACTATTTTACTAATTTCCAAAAAAACTTACTTCTAAAAAATCTAAATAAGTACCGTACTTTGATTCTGGAACGCAAGTGGCGCAGTGGTTTTATAAATTTAATGATTTTCAACTCAAAAAAAAAAAGAAACCCAAATCAAAGTCAAATCATTTATTTGATTCAAATTAGACCATGAAATAGGCAATTTTGAACATTTATTACTGAAATTAATAATAATAATATTCCACAACTATCACACAACGCCATCTAAGTAAGTAAGTCCCAAGTTGAGCAGAGCTTGTGTTATGGGCACTAGACAACCTGATAAATAAACTTATATATTTCTAAATACATACCTACATATATATTATAGGATAAATGACACCCAGATAAATTAACCCTTAATTCGGCACGGGGAAGTATACTGGACATCGATTTTGAAAAAATCTGATGCATTTATTTTAAACTAGTGTTTGCCCGCGGCTTCGCTTGCGTTATTTTAGAATTTGAGAAACAATACGGATCGTGTGGCGCCATCTGGAATATGAACATAATTGTTTTCTCGGCAACAGCTCTTTTCTGTTATTCGGGATGTAAGATACCTTATATCCGTGTCTATACTCCTGACAACGTATATGCTAAATTTTGGGACGATCGATTCAGTAGGTAGTAATGCGTGAAAAGGTAAAAAACAAACATACTTGCATTTTTATTATTAGTTTAGATCAATAATGTTATATCTAGGTACATAGTTTGCATAGGAAACGTCCTTATTTGAGCGACATTAATTTCAAAGAACCGTGTTTATTTTAAACATTAGACTATCATTTTTGGGTTGATTTACGGTATCGCTGCAAATTGAACGTACGATAGCATTGCTCTTCTCCCTTGCATTCCGCGTGATACCTAAAAAATAACTAATTATCTGACTCGATGAGTACAACTTGTCGTCGTTTAAAACAGAATCTATGCACTGGTTTGAACACCAATTCAAAACATAAATAAACACAATTTTTTCTAATCTTTAAAATTCCACACCTCGAAACAATTACAATTAAAAAAAATATCCAACTTACTACCTACAATTTAAATCAGTGTAGATTTATATCCTAGAAAACTATTGAAAAACAAATAGTAATAATTTAAAATCGCGAATAATATTGAAATAAAAGTATGCACTTTTTTTTAATTATTTGAAACTCTCAGGAGAAATATAAGGAAACGCAAAAAGTGAAAAAAAGAAACTGCGAGATTTGATCCAGAGACCCCTTGCACGAAAGTCAAGCAGGATACCAACCAGACTGGCTAGTACGCTGACAGTGATTTTCAAATAGCGGTTCTTATACAAATGTCAACAATGACTGAAAATCAACATATTATAAAATTGCTAATCCCCCAAAGGGAATAGCGTAATTATACATATCCTATTAATAGAAGAGCAGTTTAAGGAATATTTGGGGAAAAATTGACTAAATAATATCCAGTGGTTTAGCTTCCAACTAAAAACAAACAGATAAAAACAACAAAATTTAAAATTGCTTATCTCCCAGGAAAAATAGCGTAATGATACATAGCCTATCAACAGGAGCATATTATTAGGAATATTTGAGGAAAATTTGATCGACAACTTTACAGTAGTTTAAGAGATAGAACAAATCAAAAAAACATAAAAAATTTCGAAAGAAAAAAAAAGTTGATTTGGCATCAGAATCGATCCCTTATCTCGAAAAAAAAACAAAAAGAAAAAAATATTCAATGTACAGGAATGACAGCTCTACAATTTTATTATATGTAAAGATAAATTTATTTATTTTTTATATCAGATATGTTGCTTATGTACTGTATTATTACCCAAAAAATAACTGTCAATGGAGACCTGCACCCGGTCAGACAGTAGTCTCCGCAATGTTACGCAGGGCGAACGGCGTTTACCCGCTCTTGATAATTATAGAATTACCCGATTTTTTTGTTTTAAAATAGGCAATTATTTTTTATTTATACGTTTCAGATGGTATATACAAACGTTTACACACACTGCAAGCATTGCATGTATCATAGATTTTGCAGTATTCTTTGTAAAACTTGCATGTCCAGTATACTTCCCATTGCCAGGTTTGCAGTAACTTAGTATGGTTTAGTAATGTCCAGTATTCTGGACATTGCCAATGATACGGACATTTCATTTCAATATGATATTATGTAATTACGTTCATTTTATGTGTGTAACTCTTAATTTCTTGATAACTCAAATTAACATTACTTAAAAGTATTCGAAAAAAATTCAAAACGCTTCAAAATAAATGGCAAATAAGCGCGCGTGAACAAGGTATGGCACTCTTGAAGACAGTTTTATGACTCCATGGGTTCTAAAAACTTGTCTTCCCTGCAACAAATGGCTGCATAACTACTATGCCAACTGCAGCAATACTAAAAATACTTCAAATAATACCTATTGGCCTGTTCTCTTATCAGGAAGCAAAATAAGCTGCTATCATACTTATGAACCTAGACCCATTGTTCAAAACCTACGCCTGTAAACTAAATCAGCCGATAGAGATTCCGCCACTTATTGGTTGCTTGCTATATGCGGATACCAAAAAGAGTAATTTTCAATACAAAATTATGATATAAAACAAAAGGGGGCAGAAATTGAACCAATAAAAAATGAAATTAGTACGCACCTACACAGGACTATCAAAAACCAATATGATTTAGAGCTGGTGTACATTATCTTGCCCGCAACAGCTTCCTAGACATATCTACTGTTACCTGCTCACATCTCGACCTTCCAGTGAGAGTGGGTTGCCCTTACAGCAGCCTCAACAGCTGTCAGGCCACTGTGAATGCAATACTATGGATTTGAGGGCACCGCCATATCAAAGCTCTAAAATGCAAAGAAACTAACAGCAATATTATCCTAAAACCCTGTCCTCAACGGACCACCTTCCACTGGATCGAAGGGCACACTGAATTTTAGATAACGACTCCTCAATGATTTTGCTAAGATATATTCCGAAATTGTGTGAAGCCCAAAGTCGCTTCTCCCTTTGCTACTGTCAAGTTTCTTACATGAATACGCTATAGATGAACAGGACTCAAAGACAGATCCATGTTTTCCTGAAATGAGCAGCCTTTTTGCCTTTTCTAACATTCCTGACGAAAAAAAAACCGTTGAAAAGATTGATCATTTTTCAAAGCTGAGGCTTCACGACACTTCTTTACTTTAGGGCGGATTACGCATGACTTTTTAAGCCAAAACGCATCGAATATTATACATAAAACAGCAATTTGCGTAAAAAAAGAGTTTCTATAAAATTGAAAAAACATACCCTTAATTCGACAGTGGGAACTATACTGGACATCAATATTTTTTGTTACTTTTCAGAGAACCTGGCAATGTCCAGTATACTGGACATGCATTTCCTGAAAATCTATATATACTAGATTTTTTTCGTTATTTTTCCTGGTTTTAGGAATATCTAAGGATGACAAATATAAACAAAAAAATCAAAATTTCGATAATTTTTGCTCTTGCCGAATTAAGGGTTAAAAGGAATGGGATTGATTCTATACATACCTAAGCGTCATAATTATTTTACACAAATCATAAATAATATTCTTTAATAAGGCAAATTTTAACAGATGGACACACAAACTGACTGACCAAATCGTCCCGTCGTTATATCGACAAAATGTCAAGGACAAATTGCAGTTTTGACCAAAAACCCGCCAAAATAGTTTTACAAGGATATATTGGTGATTTAATAAAATAGGAATGCACGCGCCCATTTTTCAAAAAAGGAGGAGTTTCTCAATTCGGTCGTTATTATTATTATGACTGACTATGACTTACATTAAGGGAGCGTAGCCAGAAAATTGGCAACGTCGCAAATAGCTGTCAAATATTTACAAGATTTTGCCTCTGTTCAGACACGGCGGGAACCGCGCGATTTCAGAATCGCATGGAAATCGCGTGAGTCTTATTTGTATGAGTTATTAAGTAATCGTTCAGACATAACCGCGCGATTCCCGCGCGGGAAACGCGCGGTTCCCGCCGTGTCTTAACAGAGGCTTAATTAACTTGGCTATGTTTCTGTATGTAAATAAGAAATTTATGGCTCTGTAGTGCACTAGAAAATGATGGCTCTGTAATGGACTAGAAAATTGACATAGGAATGCAATTAAAACACAAAAAAAAATTGTAACCGTTTCAGGTGTATAAAAGGCATTTGGAAAGTTCCTAAATGCTTTTTTTACGTCTAAAACTATATATTAGGTGTTACAATATTCATTATTGCATTCCTTAATCAAGTTTTGAGCGCACTACAGAGCCATATTTCTTATTTTCATACAGTAAATTTGCAAAATTAATTAAAGCTTGTAAATATTTGTCAGCTATTTGCGACGTTGCCAACTAGAATACCTCTTTGCAAATGAAGTTACTTGTAGAAGCTATCTACGTCATAGATAAAAGTTTCCTACCAACCATTTTCTATTAATACCCCAGAAAGTGCATAGTGCATAATACGTCTTTACTTTCAACCGTTTATTTACGTAAGTGCATACGTAGAGTATTTAACGTGGACTATCATAACAATTTTACATTGAATTGTAAATGATAACAAGTCGTAGACTTCTAGAACATTACTATGCAATAGCTTTATACCTAAATATTGCTCATTTGCTCCTTCCTAAAGGGGCTGACGGAACAGCACCATGGCTCTGGAACGAAAAGTGCAACCTAAGAAACAGGTTTTTTTACATGGTAAAATCATCAAATGAGTTCACCAACCCAGGGCTTTACGGCATACTGTTAGGCTCGTACTGACTGAAATCTTGGTTGTCCTGTCATAGCCCTTGACGTTCCAGGGTCACAGTCTGACAAGACAGTCCCGAGAATACCAATGAATGGAATCAAATTAACAGCTCACAATTTTATTTAGGACCCATTACAATGTTTACCCGTGGGTGGTGGCAATCAACTGGGTTTCTCCCAGTTGTAAATGTCTTTTTTGCCTACAAAATAAAACTAGCCCGTAGTTTTATTATGTCTACTGCTTGACATGGAGGGAAGTGGAAACTAAGTAATTTCCTTCTCCTCCACTAAGTATTATTTATTTGATTAATATCATTCATCATCAGCTTATAATGTTCCCACTGCTGGTACACAGGCCTCCTCGTTGTGAGAGGGAATGGGCCATAATCCAACACGCGGGCCCAGTGCAGTTTGGCAGAAGTCGCATGTCTTCGATTTTTTGGTTCTAGGACATGCCGGTTTCCTCATGATGTTTTCCTTAACCGCTTTGAGAGCAGTAGTGATGAAATAACTTACATAAAGTAATTGCGCCTGGCGGGGTTCGAACCCACGACCTACAACTCGTAAGTCGGGACCGATACCACTGGGCCACCGCCGTGAAATCATTGCGGTGTAACAATCTAGTTTATGTATCGATAACCTTGACACATCTAAGTATAAACAATTTAACAGACATTTTTTCTCTGGTTGATATGTAAAAAAAATAACAATGTTTTCATTAAATTATGATTTATACATAATTATAATGTATTTTTAGAAATAAGTTTACATTCATATTGCAATCAAACCATTTATGAACGGAGTTTATAGTAAATAATACAAGCGGACAGTGGCTAAAAACCGGCTAAGTGCGAACTGGACTTGCACATACATATTTTATTCATCATCATCATTTCAGCCTATTGCAGTCCACTGCTGGACATAGGCCTCTCCCAGGGAGCGCCCCAGCGAACGATCTCCTGGTTTTTTTCATCCAGCCACTGCCAGCCACCTTCTTCAGGTCATCGGTCCATCTTGCAGGTGGGCGTCCCACCCTACGCTTACCTTCACGCGGTCTCCATTCGATAACATTCGTACTCCACCTATCGTCAGTTCTGCGGCAGACATGTCCCCAGTATAGACCTTTCCATAGCACGCTGAGTGACATGAAATCGGTGGGCCAGCTTGACAGACATGTTCCACGTTTTGGATCCGTAGGTTAAGACTGGAAGGACGCGCTGATTGAAGTCCCGGCTTTTATATTTTATTGCGTTTTTAGTATTTCGATGCCTCCAAGCAATAACCCGGCAATCGAAAAATCGAAATTTTACAAGAGAAAAGATTTACTGATTTTGTCAAATATCTTTTCAACAAGTAGGACTGTTGAAGTCATTGATGTACTAAATGAAAGCTAAATTTTTGCAACGTCTATCTGTGCTATTATTATGAAAATCCTTTTATTCAAAACCTAGTAATTTATAAAAATAAATAATACCTAAAATCGTATGCATAAAATATTACAGTAATACTACCAGTACTAACGGGGTTATTGTAGTAAATTTATCAAATAAAATATTTCATAACAGTGCACTATGGGCTTCTACCGGAGGTAATGTGGTAATGTCAAATATTTTTTTAAAAAGGTATTAAAAAATAACATTGTAAGTGCACGTTACGGAACACGTACTTTAGATTTATTTCAACAAAAACCCCATGAACACGTTTACCAAAAACTTAATGAAAATGATATTCATGCCAATACCCGGGGTATTGGCATGAATAAAATAAATTATTATTAATTAATCGCAACTTACAAATAAAATTAAATGATATTCACACCAGTTATTGGTGTGAATATCATTTAATTTTTTATTTTTCCGGTAATCGCAACTTACCAACATAAAAAAACAAATAGTTTTTTCGTATAGACCTATAACAGGATTTTTGACGAAATATTATTTTGTTTAAACTCCCAACAATAATCACGTTTGTCATGATTTCTTTGCAAATATCATTAGGAAAAATCTGGAAAAAAATGCTTAGGTGTATTCCAGTCCATAGATGCCGAATTTGACATAACAGCATAAACCCCATAATAGTACATTACCGAGTTCTTGTTCCCAAACAAGAACTCGGTAATGTAATATTATGCCCCCAGGCATCGATTTGTTTTATAGTTGCAACATGAATACATCATCTGTGAAAATTTCAACTATCTAACTGTTCATGAAATACAGCCTGGTGACAGACAGACAGCGGAATCTTAGTAATAAGATCCCGTTCCATCCTTTCATCATCATCTGCCTGCCTTTTCCCAACTATAATTGGGGTTAGCTTCCAGTCGAACCAGATGCAGCTGAATGTCAGTATTTTACATGGAACGACTGCCTATCGGACCTCCACAACCCAGTACCTAACTGGATAGTACGATACCCCATGGTAAGACTGCTTGTCAGACTTAGAGCTTCTGGCTAATACGACAGTCAAAGATCTACAAATGACAGCCGGGTTCAACGGCTTTATGTGCTTTCCGAGGCACGGAGGAAACTCGCTATGACAGATGGTCAGCCATCCACAGACTTCAGCATCGCGGCTTAAACCGGAAAATCGGCCTGTGCGGCTGTAATTATTCAGCCACGAGCTACGAAATGAAGGAAGCATAGTATTTTTACCAGCACGTGTTCAGTATGCAATCAAGTAGCTATAGGAAACGTGTTGGCAGCAACCAAGATATCGGGAGTCAGAGGTGGCTTGACGTAACTCACTGTATCGAGGCCAGCTGGCGATTGATAACATAGCAATATAACGCGGGTTTGCTTATTTATGTTGTACACTGTGCGAAACGGTAGTAGGGACTTTCAAATCGATTGCAATACGCGATGTTAGCTAACTCGGGACTCTCAGGAGTGACGTTTCACTCTCAGGAGTTACTCCCAGGTAGCGCCACACTCCACAATGATGGGGCTCCTTCTTAGAGAGCAAAAGCTTGCCGGGCTCGCGGGACTATGGAATTACTGTGACCCCACCTTGGATTTTAGTCAGTACAAGTCTGACAGTCACTCCTGCTCTGCCCTGAGTGGGAGGACTCATTTGATGATTTTACTACGATAAAAAAAGGTTTACTGGTAACTAATGACCTACGTTTGTAATTTGTATACCTACTGTAAACGAACACCTTTGCCTACCCCTCCAGAAGTTTCCAGCGTGATGTTAAGAGCGTATGTCCAAACAGTTGGCAACGTCGCAAATAGCTGTCAAATATTTACAAGTTTTAATTAATTTTGGCAATTTTACTGCATGAAGATAAGTAAAATATGGCTGTGTAATCCACTGAAAATTGATTATGAAATGCGATAATTAATATCGTTAAACGGAATACAGTTTTAGATATAAAAAAAAGTATTTGGGATCTTGCTAAATGCCTTTTACACCTGAAACGGTTACAAAAAAAAAAACTAATTCAGGGTTTTTAATTACAATTCATTATCAATTCTTTAGTGCACTACAATGCCTTATTTCTTATTGTCATACGGTAAAGTTAAATTAATCAAAGCTTGTGTTGTAATATTTGATGGCTATTTGTGACGTTGCCAACTGTTTGGATACAGGCTTTTAAGGGCGCGTAATCAGAAATTTTGCAAATATTTACAAGTTTTAAATAATTTGACAATGTTACTGTATGGAAATAAGAAATATGGCTCTGTTGTGCACTACAAAATGGATATATTGGAATGTAATTAAAACACTGAATGTGATGTTGTACCCGTTTCAGGTGTATAAAAGACATTGGAAAAGTTCCCAAATGCTTTTTTACGCCTAAAAGGATATACACGTGTAACGATATTAATTATAGCATTCACTAATAAAAAAATTAAGTGCACTACAGCGCCATATTTCTTATTTTCATACAGTAAATTTGCAAAATTAATTAAAAGTTGTCACTATTAGACAGCTATTTGCGACGTTGCCAACTGTTTGGAAACACGCTCTTATGTACACGGATAATAATTTATTAATCTGCATGTCAATGTTAATATTTGTGTTTTATTGACCCCAAACCGGTGTTATCATTTTAATTTATACGTGATTATGCATTATTGAATGCATGCATACGTATAATGACATTGTAACAGATTGATGTCCGTTCATTATTTTATTTTTATCTTCATCATCAGCCTATAATGTTCCCACTGCTGGGGCACAGGCCTCCTATCTGTGAGAGCGAGTGGGCCATAATCCACCACGCAAGCCCAGTGCGGGTTGGTAGTTGTCACATGTCTTCGAATTTGTGATTCTAAGACATGCCGGTTTTCTTTCACCGTTTTGATAGCAGTGGTGGTGAAATAAATTACACAAAGTAATGCGCCTGGCTGGGTTCGAACCCTAACCTACAACTCGTAGATGATGAATGATGTAGCAAAGGTTCTGTAATATTTCTGGCGATCTAAAAAGAGTGTCCATGAAGTTTCTTGCACGTTCTTCTCCATAAAGATCTACTTCTTGGAACGGGCATCTACTGTACTTTCACAATTTTTATGTCCTGTGACTGGGACTGTAGCACCATAACTTTTGTAATGTTTAATAATAATTATTCCTTTGATTGTCTATGACAATTCAAAAGTGCCTGTAACTGGAACTGAAATAAATGCTTTGATTTGATTTGTAAGTCGGGGCCGATACCACTGGGCCACCACTGCTCTCGAGGGTTACGTACCAAAAGGGTGAAACGGGACCCTTTTACTAAGACTCCGTCCGTCTGTCTGTGTGTCCGTCTGTCACCAGGTTCTACCTCATGAACCGTGACAGACAGTTGAAATTTTCAAAGATGATTTATTTCTATTGCCGCTTTAATAACAAAATACTTAAAAAGATACAAAATAAAATAAATATTAAAGAGGGCTCTCACATGACAAACGGCTTTTTTCTTTCTTTCTATAACACGCACACACAGGCCACATCGCTTGTAGAACTGACAACCGTTGGGGAAGAAAAGTTCTCTTATGGCGACCACGGATGGGAAGACGCAGCGTAGCCCTCCCACTAGGTGGACCGACGACATCGTGAGGGTCACGGGCAACCGATGGATGCAAGTGGCGAATAAATGAATAACACGCGTACGAAGTCATGAGCAAAAGCTAGTAATTCATACAATTCGAACAAAACGCTTTATCTGTAAATAACAATACATGTATAATATCAATATCATTTTAATGTTTCTGATACTACTCTATACGAGTATTACAAACAAATAGTTTATTCACATTCGATTCATTAATTAAATTGACACACATTCATAATTAAGAAATATCACGCCTGTTTTAGGGATCCGTAACTCTAAAGAAAAAACGGAACCCTTGTTGGATCATTGTTGTCTGTCTGTTAAAACTCATTTGTCAGAAATGCACAAAGATGTCAAGCTAAAAAAACTTTTTGAAAAAAAGTTGTTTATTTTTCCCTTTTTAGTTGAGATATTCATTTAACTTCACGAGATATCCATTATTGTTATACACAAAAACCTTCTCCAGAATGTAATGAACACTTTCCTGAAAACCGCATCAAAATCCGTTCAGCCAAACGCGAGATAATCCCGGACAAACATACATTCATACATACATACATACAGGTCGAACTGAGAACCTACTTTTTTTTTGAAGTCGGTTAAAAACAAAGAGCGCGTATTCTGAAAGTTGGCAACGTCACCGCGTCGCAAATAGTTGTCAAATATTAACAAGTTTTAATTAATTTCGCAATGTTACTGTACTTATGGAAATAAGAAATATGGCTCTGTAGTGCACACTAAAACATTAATATTGAGACGCAATTTAAACAATGGACTGGTTGTGACCTTTTAACCTATCCGTATCTTAGCCGTGCCTTTAGATTCGGTTCTGTAGGTTGACCTGCAGGCGTTTGTACTATCTAGTTAATCTAGGAATCATGAAATTTAGCAAGAAGTACAGTACAGAAATAAAGGGAAAAGTTCGAAAATATAACGATGGAGGTAATATGAAAATGAAAAGGTAGTTTATAGCTCGTAACACAGAAAAATAAAACTTTAACAAAATTCTAGGCCCTTTCACAAAGATTGAAGAAAATTTAAATTTGTCAAAAACATTGCTACGGAACCTTTGATGCGCGATACCGACTCACACTTACCCGTTTTTTATTAAATAGAGCATGGGATGCGTAGGATTATTGGGAAATATTCTATTTATTAATATAATTATTGCTAAATAGTCCTATTTAATTATTTATATAATTATAATGTATAAATTATCTTATCATTGTATTGTTGCAATAGCGGGTCAAATATGTTAGTAGGGCGATTGGTAAATACATAACATATATATAACGGCGGGATCGTTATCAGAGGGTTTGGGATATCGGAAATAACATTCAGAAAATCTTCGTTAACACTTTTAATTACTTGCTAACGCACACTGAATACAAAATAGTCAAGGATGTCCGAGATATCGCTCGATTAAAAACTTAGGAACGCGAGAAGTTTAACATGGCGGAGCAACCAAGATGTCTACCCAGCTTGCCGGACCGATTCAAAGTGTTCACTTTACTAAACTGACCGCCCATGTGGCCTACCCCACACAGGTTAGCCAACATCTGTCAACGTCATTACCTGTCAACGTCGAATAGCTGATTTAACTTCCGCACCGACATTTGACTCGACTATTCGTTCGGTGTTTCCGTTGCTCCCCATGCTAACCATCTCCAAATTACGACTAATTTGACGTTCCTAAACAATCTGTCAATTCTAACTTAATAGTTACTCCAATGAGAGATAGATGGCGTTATTCTAAATTCACAATAATCAATAGAGATTCTAAATCGCGTTTATGTTTTGATTCCAGGTCAACGATAATAGATGACGTTATTCTAAATTAACAATAATGAATAAAGATCCCAAAATTGTGTTTGTTTTGATACCGCAGCATGATAATAGATGGCGTTATTCTAAAATATTGTGCTTCTGTGTTCATTCTCCGACACGGCCATTCTGACAATCACACGTCCTCGTGTGAGACACTCGTCCTCGTGTGAGACATCACATCCTCGTGTGAGAAATCTGGAATGAGAAAAAAATCTCGAACAGTAATCATTCTAACCGTTCGGCCATTCCTGACCCAAATGGAAAAGGTATTCTCATCAAATAATTACAGGGTCTAATAAAAATCAAAACAAACTATTTCTCTAAAAGCTGACATGTCGAACAACACCCATACTCATTCAAATAATAGGAAACTCATTAAAATATTTTGCAGCGCTCATACTCTGACCTCCATCCGGCCTTCACCATCACACATTATAACCTTTATCGGTCATAAGCATGAAATCAATCGACCTCCATCCGGTCTTCAAATCATTTCGAGCCTTTATCAAAATAATTTAAAAAGGTTTGTTCAACATGCTACCTTATTTTTCCTATAACGTTACAGATTATAAGAAAACTCTTACTATGCTAGATAATTTAAATTTTAAGTTGACTACTGCCAAACCAAAACAAAACAAACTAAAATGAAAGAATAAGGCACATAATAGACATTGGCACAAAATTAAGAAAGCATTATGACTCTACCAAACATATCCACAGCACTTAAACAGCACCATGCATCACTTCTTACCCAGTCACTGAAGTACTTAACCAGTACTTAACATTGTAGTGCTTAACCAGCGTTACAAATCCTATCACTTAACCAGTGATAATAACAACGCTTACCCAGCGATATTAACCCTCTAACGCTTAACCAGCGAAAGCACACATAACACCCTTAACCAGCGATTCAACAGCTAACTCTTAACTAGCGAAAGTCTACATCATTACACGCTTAACCAGCAATTTTACAGCTAACTCTTAACCAGCGAAAGCCCACATCATAACACGCTTAACCAGCGATTTACTAGCTAACGCTTAACCAGCGATTACAATACTAACGCTTAACCAGCGATAGTCAACACAACTCGCTTAACCAGCGTATCAACAGCTAACGCTTAACCAGCGAAAGCCCACGTAATCCGCTTAACCAGCGATTACACTACTAACGCTTAACCAGCGATAGTCAACACAACTCGCTTAACCAGCGATTCAACAGCTAACGCTTAACCAGCGAAAGCCAACGTAATCCGCTTAACCAGCGACTACACCACTACCGCTTAACCAGAGACAGCCAAGTAAAGTTTAAGTTCAAACACTATCCATCGAAAATCCTAGAGCAGCCAAGTACCTTTGCAGTTGTACCATTACAATGCAAGAAACTAATCATCAAAAAGCAGGAATCAAATTCGTGGCCTATGGCTAACACTAGCCCCACCAACAAACCTCTGTTTGTTTCATACCGTTCATCATGAACGCACAATACACGACCTCCGCCAGTGCCACCCGCACACCGCGCATCCATGGACACCACCGGGATGTCAATCAGATAAGGACTACGGCTACGAAACAGCTACTGGTACGGTCTGACCAGCCGAAATAAGATTCCACACTTATCATCAAACTCAAAATGGTACTTAACCCTCAGGCATTCTCTGCAATCGATCAAGTGCCCGCTACAATCAGGCAACACATGAAAACAAATCTCAATACTAGGTTTAAACTAGGGGTACAGACTTTAATAAAGAACACAAGGCACCAGAGTCGTAAACAAAATGAAAATTGCTCACCGGATAGGTTCCCAGTCGACGCGCTCAGGAGGCACAGGTCAACCCTCTCCTCATTAACAGGCTTCGACGCCCCGGAGTCAGCGCCGCTCCTCTCTCCGCGCCGTGGCAGTGGAAGCAGGTGACCCCGGTCGCATGAAACCTCGCAGTTGTCGATGAACCAATCTTGTTGCCATTGCTGTGGTCGTGGTGCTTCGGAGTAGCTTGATTATCCTGTTTCACATCTTTGCGGTAGCAGTGCACGGGTTTATGACCCGACTTGCGGTAGGTAAAACACTTCAGAGGCTTCACAACACTATTCACTTCGCTTCGCTGAAGCTCTTGTTGTAGCTAGCCACGTGTCTTGCAATAAAAAGTCGCTTGAAATCAGTCCACGTTATCCCAGGAAACGACACGGTAGGCAGCCAGGTAGAACCTCCTCCCTTCAAGGCGCGGCTTACAGCGGCCATAAGCGGGGCACCCGCCATGTTGATCTTGGTCCGAAAGCACATCACTGTAGTCGTCACCCAACCACGTGCATCCACAATTTGTTTCTCAGGATTGAAATTCGGTAAACGAAAGCCATGTAACAACGTGGTAGGTGTTTTCACGGCTTGAATCAGCATCAGAAAATTGCGGTTCTGTTGTTCCAACAAACGCATCCATTTTTCGTCCTTAGCGTTTTTATTTCGAACACGTGGGTCGTCGTGGTCCAATCCCACTTCTGATAACGGCGGGATCGTTATCAGAGGGTTTGGGATATCGGAAATAACATTCAGAAAATCTTCGTTAACACTTTTAATTACTTGCTAACGCACACTGAATACAAAATAGTCAAGGATGTCCGAGATATCGCTCGATTAAAAACTTAGGAACGCGAGAAGTTTAACATGGCGGAGCAACCAAGATGTCTACCCAGCTTGCCGGACCGATTCAAAGTGTTCACTTTACTAAACTGACCGCCCATGTGGCCTACCCCACACAGGTTAGCCAACATCTGTCAACGTCATTACCTGTCAACGTCGAATAGCTGATTTAACTTCCGCACCGACATTTGACTCGACTATTCGTTCGGTGTTTCCGTTGCTCCCCATGCTAACCATCTCCAAATTACGACTAATTTGACGTTCCTAAACAATCTGTCAATTCTAACTTAATAGTTACTCCAATGAGAGATAGATGGCGTTATTCTAAATTCACAATAATCAATAGAGATTCTAAATCGCGTTTATGTTTTGATTCCAGGTCAACGATAATAGATGACGTTATTCTAAATTAACAATAATGAATAAAGATCCCAAAATTGTGTTTGTTTTGATACCGCAGCATGATAATAGATGGCGTTATTCTAAAATATTGTGCTTCTGTGTTCATTCTCCGACATATATGTAATTATATTCAGGGAGCTGAGGATTTCGCAAAAGACATTAATGTTCTCGGGTCGCGGGACTAACGGAGTACCGTGACCCCGGAACGTAAAGGGCTATTGAAGGACACCGTATATTTTAGTCAGTACAAGTCTGACAGTCCCTCCTGCCCTGACCAGGGAGTGGGAGGTCTCATTTAATGATTTTACCACGATTAAAAAAAGAAACTCGGGTTTGATTCCCGTCGATTTGGTCCTCCTTGTGTGGAATGGAAGGGACTGTCACATTTGAATAAATAAAACCCACACCTATTTCTTATTTTTATCGTAAAATCATCAAATGAGTCCTCCCGGGAACCCAGAGCGGGACGGGAGGGACTGTCAGACTTGTACTGACTAAAATCCACGGTGTCCTTCAATAGCCCTTAATGTTTCGGGGTCACGGTTATCTGATAAGACAGTAACGCAACCAACTCGCCTGTTCCTTCAGTGGCTCTTGTGTTCCAAGGTCGCGATACCCTGTTAAGACTTAAGACAAGTTCCACTACTTATTGTATGAGATTTATTAACGTTTTCTTCTCCGAGATACCAACTACCCCTAATTTGAGAAAATGGTCATCCATCTATAAAATTACCTCGGTACAAACAGCTTAACCTCTTAAATACGTAGTACGTAGTCCAAGTGGCTATCACTTGACTTTGGCCAGAAAATAATGACGGGTAATAATAAAAAACAATTTCTCACAATAAATTACTTTTAATTGCTAACCAGGGCCGCGCCGCCCTTATGTGCGAAGTGTGCGGCGCACACAGGCGCCAGGGTAATAGAGGCGCCGGATGACTAATTGTTTAAATTATTTTTGTCACATTACAACGTATTTACATATATAATACTTGAGTATGGTTAAGTAAATAGATACACGTCTCCCAAGACGATACCAATCTAAGCTATTTCAATTGACCCACTGTATATATTTTGGGTTTTATTTACATGAGTTACGAGCTCTGCTTTAAAAATCAAAAGAAACGCCGGACGCACCGCATTCGCTGTGATAGCCGATTATTTTTTTATAAGAATATTAATCTATGTATTTTATTACAAAGGCCGTGCCGTGGTTATAAACGTAACCCGATGTGACCCAACGGGGATTCCCCACAATTACAAAAAAACATTTTATCTAAATTGGGTTTATTCTAGTGGAGTCGCGGGTTCGGCGCGTACTGGCAGGAAACTCATATATTGATCAGTAAAACTAATGAAAATATTTCGGCAAAAAAATTTTATGTATGAAAGAAATTCGAAAGACGACACGTAAAAGGCGCTTCATACGTTTTGCACACAGGCGCTTCATAGGCTTTGCGCACAGGCGCTGCAAGGGGTTGGCGCGGCCCTGTTGCTAACCTAACAATTTCTTGAACTAAAAGTTAATTATTACATAATTATAAGATAATTCACTAACCTTTGGCGTTAAACTTAATTTACGGTAAATTTATAAATATGTGCAGTTGAACCAGATAATATGCGCTTCGATACACTTCGTCCGTCGAATTAGGTCTGGAAATATTCTAATATCCCACCCAGGGCAGGTCGGGAGGGACTGTCAAACTCGTACTGACTAAAATCCACGGTGTCCTTCAGTAGCTATCCCTTTATGTTCCGGGGTCACGGTAATGAGATAAGTCTCGCGACCCCGGCAGGCTTGAGAAGGGCGGAAGCTTAGCTCGAAAGCGGCGGTGGCGTCAAGAAACTATGAAAAAAAACTACCTTTTTTGTATGTAGAACTTCGATTCGGGTTTCCGAATTAAAAAATGTTGTTTATGTAGATAAGTTATGAATAACAATGATTTCTATGGAAAATCAGAATAGAATAGGTATGTAAAAAGCATTGATCGCAACTGTATCTTATCACGAGATTTTACTTTACAGCGTCTTTCCAGTATTTACAGCGTTTCTTGTATGGACAAATAGAACAGCGCCTCTGGTATGCGAAGAAGGAACTAATTTTTTCCTTGAAAGTCAATTTGAAAATGTCAAAGTTCCAGTTTACTTTACGTCAGATTAACTGAGAGATAAGGCCTCTGGACATTTTATTATCACAGGCTCAAAGGTAAAAAGATTGGAAATTATTTCTCTCATGTTGTCATTATTTCTTCAGAATTTGTACTTGACTAGGTATAAGTTTTATTATACAGAATGTATGTTATGATAGGATATGTTTTACAGAATTTATAACACATCATACAGTCGCGAGATCGTATTTCTGAACATAGACGAACCATTCCGAAGCGCATATTTTTTCTAGCACATCTGTATGATTAAATACGTATACAATAAGGTAATCAAGAAAATCTTAGCGAGAAAAGCCATGTTTTTGCAAGTCATGCGCTTACATAATAATAATATGTCACATAAAACAATGGAATCTTTATGATTGTTAGACCAACATACTGCTTCATTATACAGCCTCTATGTGGCTGATGGGAAATAATTATCTTACTTGTTAATTATTTTTTAAACGGGTTTACGCATGCGACGCGCATCATATTACGAGTAAAATTTTATGTTGTGCCCTGGGTGGGTGAGATTAAAATTCGCTTCAATAGCCCTTTACGTCACAGGGTCACGGTCGACGCCTCATTCCGAAACATTTTTTTGGAGGTAATTTTCTGAATCGTAATTTAAGGGCGCATTACCAGAAAGTTGGCAACGTCGCTAATAGCTGTCAAATATTTACAAGTTTTAATTAATTTGGCAATGTTACTTTATGGAAATAAGAAATATGGCTCTGTAGTGCACTAGAAAACTGATACAGGAATGCAATTAAAACACTGAATTTGATGTTGTAACCGTTTCAGGTGTATAAAAGGCATTTGGAATGTTTCCAAATGCTTTTATTACATGTAAAACTACATGTTTGGTGTTACAATATTAATTATTGCATTGCCTAATCAATTTTTTAGTGCACTACACAGCCATATTTCTTATTTTCATACAGTAAATTTGTAAAATTAATTAAAACTTGTAAATATTTGACAGCCATTTGCGACGTTGCCAACTTTCAGAATATGCGCTCTTAACATCACATCGCCATAAAAATCACAATTCCTAAATCCTGAAAACCAGTGCTATGCTGTGCTGCTCCCATAGCACAGCTTTATGCTGAGTGGAAAGCCTTTCTTGCACAGTCATGACATACAGCTGCCTACCTATTCGGCTTTATTACAAAACGTGGTTTAACTTAGACCAAGCTTTAAATCAAAAAAGATTTTTTGAATTTCGAACTTTATTTCTACTGTCGTAAAGTTATTAATACAAAAACCGAGTTTAGATGCCGATCTAAGTTGTCAATGTGCATTTTAGAATTTTATAGCAGTTGGAATAAGTTCCAAATTCAAAAATTGATTTTTGATTTAAACCTGGGTTTATATTTAGACCTCGTTTTGTAATTAAGACGGAAATGTTTTGTATTTTTTTATCTGTTAGTTGCATTAGATTTAGTTTTGTAATTTTTCTGTTTAAAATACGTGTTTTTATTTTTGTCTTGTTGAATGTATGCATGTCTGTGTCAAATAAAATATTTTTTCTTTCTAAATCTAATATCCGATCTTATGACCCAGACTCGCAGCAGTTCTTCTAATCCAGTCGACATAGGAAGCTACCCTGGTGTAGACCCCTGGTCTTGCTCTCCTGGCACAGCCTGATCCCCAGGACACCACTCCGTGCAGCTGCCAGCGGTTGGAGCTCATGCAGGCGAGGGGACCTCCAGAGTCCCCTCGGCAAGCGTCCACTCCACCTGATAGAACACCTGTAGAGAAACATTTAGCAAATTTTAAATCTATACTATATTATATACACATATGTATTATAAAGAGAGCAGTGGTGGCCCAGTGGTATCGGTCCCGACTTATACGAGTTGTTAGGTCGTGGGTCCGAACCCCGCCAGGCGCATTACTTTGTGTAATTTATTTCATCACCACTGCTCTCAAAACGGTGAAGGAAAACATCGTGAGGAAACCGGCATGTCCTAGAACCAAAAATTCGAAGACATGTGACATCTAACAACTCGCACTGGGTCCGCGTGGTGGATTATGGTCCACTCCTTCTCACAGAGAGGAGGCCTGTGTCCCAGCAGTGTGAGCATTATAGGCTGATGATGATGATGATTATGAAGCGTAGTTGAACGCGTTAATCTCAGCAGTAAGTTCCGATAAGTCTACTGCGTAAATAAATCGAAAATCTGTAAAGTCCGCCAGTTAGAGTACCTAGGTATAGAAAAATAATGAACACGTAATTATTATTTTTTATCAATGAATATTGACAAAGATATAAGGATTTAAAATTCGGGAGTCCGGCTTATGGCGTCATAACGCCTGTAAAAATATAGATAGATAGAATATAATATGATATTAACAAATAATAATTATGTATACGAGTAGGTAGGTACTTATGAGTGTCTTATTGGGCGGTCTTCATCACTAAAAATATACTGACCGGGTGCCATTTTGTGATTTTTCGTATCTCTGTCAATTTTAGTTTACGTAACAAAGAAAAAAAAGGGTTTAATTTTTTTTGATAATTTTACTGGACATTAGATTTTTTCAATCATCTTGCCCATTTATTATACTTAAGGAAATTGAGGAAAAATAACAAACAAATTACTACACACACAATTCAAAAAGATAAGAATAAAAACAAAAAAAAACCTACAAAAAATTAAAAGAAACAGTTCATAAATAAAACTACATAAATTTGAAGTTTTGAACCAACCTGCACAAATCATAGAGTCTAGTATAGCCTGTTGCCTTCCACCCAAGACCTACAGTTCTGAAAACTAAAACTGCATCAAATTTTGAACCAACCTGCACAGATCATGGAGTCCAATATCGCCTGTTGTCTTCCACCCAAGACCTGGCTTTTCCTGCAGGTTGTGAGGTCCAACACTGGGACTGCTGCAGCTCTCAAAGTTGGTGCGAAGTTCTCTGTGTTCTCTGGAAAGAAGAGAAAGTATGAAGAGTGAGAATTGACTTGCTAGCTAGTAATCTTATGGCAGATTTAAATTGAGTCAGTAACTGACGTCAGTCCACTGGCTAGTCAGTGCTGACCTGGCACTATGCCATAGTGTAAATTGATTTCAAGTCAGTAATAATAATATTATTAATAATATTCCACAACTATCACACAACGCCATCTAGTCCCAAGCTAAGCAGAGCTTGTGATAAGGGTACTAGACAACTGATAAACATACTTATATATTTCTAAATACATAAATATTATATATAAAACAGTACAGTACAGTAGGTACCTACTGAGGACACACTGACTGCATATAAATAGCATACGTAAGTTTTCGGCGCCAGCACTGACGTCAGTTACTGACTCAATGTAAATCTGCTTAATCTGCCATTATATCGAATTGAATAAACGTCACTGACAGTTCATGACAAATATCATATACCTAGCCTTTTCCCAACTATATTATTTTTATGCGTAATGGGTTTGCTCTTGACCTTAGTCTAGGTCAAGAGTGACTAAGACAAGGTCGACGATGGAGCGAGCTTACCCAGAAGAAGCATGTTCACTATAACTTTGAAAAGATTAGGGTTGCATGCGTTCGGAAACACAGACGCAGGCAGAGAGTTCCACTCCTTCGCAGTCCGCATTATAAAAGTCGTCTGGAAACGCTTGAATTGGTGGTATAGCAATATGGTAAGGATGGTAATTTGCTGTGCGTCTAGATGTGTGATGATAGAAGGGGGCTGGTGGGATGAGATCGTGGAGTTCTTGGGCACACTCTCCGAAGTATATTGTGGTAGGCTTCGAGTTGAACCAGATGTATTCATAACACTTACTCCCGAATTAAAGAATATTCAATCCAAAGCCCACTCCCTTTGCAATTTTTGACAGCTGCCTTAACTCGGATAGGCAAATTCGGTCGTTGATTGATTATAGAAGAAGATTCATTACTTATTAATTTTCAAAATTGAGTGTTTTTTTAGATTTTATACAATAATTTATTATGAAGCGCCTGCAGAATTTGATTTGCAATGTTTTTACTGCGAGCAGTTTTGAAAAAAAATACCTATAAGGCGTCTACCAACTGAGTCGGCACAAAGAGTCAGCACAATGATAGACACCCTTAGTGGGCCAAAGCCTGTCGGGATCGCGGGACTAACGAATACCTTGACCCCGGAACGTAAATGGCTATTGAAGGACTCCGTGGATTTTAATCACTACAAGTCCGACAGCCTCCCACCCTGCCCTTGGTGGGAGGACTCCGATAATTTTATAACGCTAAAAAGAAAACAGGCGACTACCAATACTTTGCAACCGTCATAAAATGGAGGAAACTTTTACGCTGAATCTGAAATTCAATCTGACACCAGAGGGTGGCCAAATCCTGTTTATAAAAGAAAAAAAGAGATGTGGAAGTTACTTAGTACCTGTCAGTAGTCCCCACCCACTGACAGCACACCACTTCCCAGCGGTGACTCCATCATCAGGTAAGCATATAGGACGCACGTGAGAGTTAAACTGGACGCCGTTACCGGAGCGAGATACCAGGATTACAGCTATGTCGTTGCTGTGAGGACCATCTGGAAAATAATTCGGCCGTTTTTTACAAGTTTTAATTTTTAGTTTCACCCGTATCGCACTTCATCATCAATATCTGTTTGACCGAGCTTCGCTCGGGTTTTAAAATGTCCATATCTTGGGAACCGAGCTTTTCTCGAACCTGGACCTTGATAAATCGATTCCTTGAGCCGAAAAACCCCTAATCTGTAACTTTCATGAAAATCCTTGGAGCCGTTTCCGAGATCCTGATTATATGTATATAAATATACAAGAATTGCTCGTTTAAAGATATTAGATTAGATATCAGCCGTAGAACGTCCACTGCTGAACATAGGTGTTACGGTCAGCTCAGACCGAGACGTGACGTGAATTTTCAATAGAGTTATTCAAAATGTAACTCTATTTTAAAAAACAAAAGATACACCTTTCGCAACGCAGCTCGACGCCGCGCTACGTCGTTCAATATCTGACTTTGTTTACTACAAGAAAAGATACAAATTTGAAGTATCGTTGCGTCACGTCGCGTCTCGGTGTGAACTGACGCTAAACAGTATGGACGCCTACGCAAAGTGAATAGCAAAACTTCATAACTACCGAGCTTGTACTTGACAAGTCTCTAGGCTCTTTCTCTCAACTGCATACATTGTGTACTGTCTGTCATATTTAGTTACGCGTTAAATACATTGTCTAAATTGTGTAATCGCCTTTGTTCTTATTTCATCAATTAGCCTCTCGCATAGATTTCCAATAGGACCGGTTGGAAGCTGCTTTGCATCCAGCGTGATCCTGTGATCTTCATAAGATCGTCTGTCCACCTTTTTACTTTTCCTCTTTGTCTCTTTTTCTTTTAATTCTGACATAGGTACTCTACTACTACTAGGTAGGTACTCCGAGAATATGCTAGTTGCCTAAAAAAATGCAATTATTCCGTCTTTTACATTATTCAAAAATAAGAGACACGTGTTTTTTTATTTGTAAATTAGACCAAAAATGACAAAGATATAGCCTATTAAAGTTACGTGTGACGTCACGTTTCCGCGCAGAGTGACTTTTTTGTTTAATCGAAAAAAGAAAAAATACGTGTCCAATATTTTTTTATAATCTAAAATACGGACTAAATAGAATGTAATTATTTTGACCCTGGAAACTACCCTATTGTCTCGCGAGCAGCATCGCTCGCGAGGCATTTGCCGTGTGAGGAGACTGCTTCGCGAGGCTGTTTGCTCTATGTGGACGCGCCTATTGTTTCTCAACCGAGACACGAAACAATATACGCGAGCAAAACAAAAAACCGACATACACTGCATGGTTCGGGCACTCGATCGCTCGTAGTACTACTGAGGGAAAGTGACAGAGCTATAGGAGTCGTGTAGCGCCATCACGTTCACTCATCAGAACTACTCTCGCTTTAAGATATCCAAGAAGGCCCCGCCCCCAGGTTCCTTATAAAATAATATTTTAACGCATACTGTTTTCTTAAATATTGTTTGTTTACAGTAGTATCAACGAAAATAATTGCTTTGAACAAATAACAGGCGCTTACTGGTAAAATATGTGAAAAGACACTGGAAGAGTAGTTCCAGTGAGTGAACGAGGTAGCACTAGTACGACTTTGTATAGCTTTGTCTCTTTCCCACACTGGAACTTCTCTGGCGTCATGTAAGGTCACCTGTAGTAAAATAATACGAAAGAATATTGTCAAGTGTCCTTACTTTTCCTGAAGTCCGGGTGTAGAACCACCTTCTCTGCGAGGAACCGATGTTCATGCTTGTCCTGTACCTTCAGACGATGCTCGCCAACCACCAGACGTATGTGTTCCAGGTTAAGTGGTTCCTGTGGAGAAAAAAATAATAGGTAGGTTCTACTGGTCCTGTAGCCAAACGGCAAACGCTTCTAAGTCTTTAATAGATTTTCAGTTTAACAAATATTTGTAGGTACAGTGCGGGAATCGAACTCGCGACATGCTGGGCAGCAGTCGATCGCTCATCTACTGGGCCAATCGTGTCGAAAGTTTAAAATATCGAAAAGTCACCTCTTGTGAAAAAACGAGGAACTTATTCATTCCTTCGATAAACGTCAAAGTTCCAGTTTACTCAGAAAAGTCAAGAAAAAAAAGTGTTTTTGGGACACATCCCACCACACTATTCCCAAACCACTGCAACTCCTGAAAGCCAGTATCAACAGTGGCAATCACCAGAAAATCGCCGAGACAATGAAGCTCGACGCGTCCCGGAGAATGAATTTACCTGTCTTGGATCCAGCAACGAAATTAATCAGAAAAGAATCGTGGAGGATTAGGCATATGTTTCCACTTCCCTACTTTCAAGCAGGAGACGAACAAAACAAGGCCAATAGGCACAAAGGGACATTACAACTGGGAGAAGCCCAGTTGCCTAGCACCACGGGTAAAAATGACTACTTATATTAATGGGTCCTAAATTGTGAGCGGAATAAAATTTGCGGGATAAAATCCGGAACATGGATGTTCGGCGAAGAACCAGAGTCATCGATTTGCAAGTTGCAGTGGCAATGGGCAGGCCACATCGCTCGTAGTACTGACAACCGATGGGGAAGAAAAGTTCTCGAGTGGCGACCGCGGACCGGAAGACGCAGCGTAGGCCGCCCATTAGGTGGACCGACGACATCGTGAGGGTCGCGGGCAGCCGATGGATGCAAGTGGCGAATTATCGTTCGGCGTCGCGGTCTAAGGGGGAGCCCTGTGCTCAACATTGGACGCCTTCCGGCTGATGATGATGTCTTGAATTCCTATAATAGGTATAACAAAAATGCTTTCGAACGCACGGGAGTATGTTCCTTTGACCGCTTGAAAAAATGCTATGATTGCCAAAAATAAACCTACTTTGTCGAAACAGTGAGCGGCAGATAACACAAGTCTCTCCGCGATGACAGCGCCCCCACAGTGGTGCTCGAAGGTCAACTTGTCAACGTCCAGCATTTGTATCTCCACCTGGAATCATCAGAATACCATATTTAATCATCATCAGCATATTAATTGTTCCCACTGCTGGGACACAGGCCTCCTCTCTGTGAGAGGGGGTGGGCCATAGTCCACCACGCGGGCCCAGTGCGGATTGGTGGATGTCACATGTCTTCGAATTTTTGGTTCTAGGACATGCCGGTTTCCTCACGATGTTTTCCTTCACCGTTTTGAGAGCAGTGGTGATGAAATAAATTACACATTAAAGTAATGCGCCTGCCGGGACCACCACCATACTACCATATTTAATGACTGCAAAATCATAATAAATGATAGAATCAGGCGTTACTTTCCGAAAATCCATGACATTAAATGTTAGGAGAGATGGTGGCCCTGTGGTATCAGTCCCGACTTACGAGTTGTAGCTCGTTTCAAATCCAGCCAGACGCATTACTTTGTGTAATTTATTTCATCACCAGTGCTCTCAATAACGGTGAAGGAAAACATCGTGTGAAAACCGGCATGTCCTAGAACCAAAAATTCGAAGACATGTGACATCCACCAACCCGCACGGGGCCTGCGTGGTGGATTATGGCCAGCTCCCTCTCACAGAGAGGAGGACTGTGTCCCAGCAGTAGGATCATTATAGGCTGACGATGTCGTTTACAAACAGAGACACTAACACCCGGACCCGAAAAACTGCTTGTAAATCATTTATAAGACGTATATTTTGTTCCGTGAGAGGATCGAATCTCCGACATGTTTCGCAGCAGTCGATTGCTCAACTACTATGCCAACCGTGCTGACAGACGTACTTTTTTTTAACGTGGTAAAATCATCAATGCATCCTCCCACCCAGGGCGGGGCGGGAGGGACAGCCAAACTTGTAATAACTAAAATCCACGGCGTCCTTCAATAGCCCTTTATGTTACAGGGTTATGAGATAAGTCCCTCGACTAATATGTGCCTCGACCCCGGCAGGCTTTGGCCCTTTAAAGGGGGGCCTCGTCGTTATGCTGACGCTCTTTGAGGTACGCGTGGGACACAACGCGCCGTCGACACGGGCATGGTCCTTGGTCGGGCAGCGAGTTGCCCTTTACTCGCTGCCCGCATGCCCGCGCCTACGGTGGCCGGAGATCATCAAGCGACGTCCGTCGCCGTGGGCGCCTGCCACTGCGGCTGGAGCGGAGGGAGGACGCTGTCCTCTCTCGCTCGCGGCCCGCCTCCTCCTTCACGAGCATTACTGCCTCGCAGAAGGAGCTGACCGCTTCCCACTCCGTCTCGCCCCGCAGCATGGCCGCAACCAATGCCGGGCGCGAGAGTCTGCCCAAGCTGGGCAGTCTTGCACCGTATGTTCCACCGTGTCCTCCGGGCGATCTTCGCAGTGGTGACACCCAGGCATCTCCTCCTTTCGCATCAGACACAGATACCTCCCGAAACTTCCGTGTCCGGTGAGGACCTGCGTCAAGCGGTAGGTCAGGACGCCATGACTTCTCTCCAGCCACTCCTCAAAGAGGGGTCGACCGTCGACCCGGGCATGGTCCATGGTCGGACAGCGAGTCACCCTTTACTAACCGCCCGCGTCTTGCGACTTTAGTCGTACTTGGGATTAAAAATTCAAGACGTTTATCCGCAAAGTCACTGTCTATTTCTTTCATTTAAAAGGCCCACATCTTACCAAACAAAAAACACAAACACCATGAAAACCTCATTACAGAAAGTGAAAGTCACGATAATTGCTCACCATTCATTGTTAATCTACCTTCGATTTTGCTTTAAAGTGACCTTTATTGCTATAAGTGTAAGGTTCATGTCACAGTTAAAATAATTGTAAGGACTCGTGTCATTCATTTTCATTTTCGAACGTTGCAAAATCTGTCACCGTGACACTTGGCGGGCACTTTTGAGCGGGAACTAAGGATGTACATAGGTTACTTAAATGAGCATCGATAATTTTTGTCCATCAGATCTTTACAATGGTCGCGGGACTTATTCCATCACCGTGACCCCGGAACATAAAGGGCTATTGAAGGACACCATGGATTTTAGTCAGTAAAAGTCTGACAGTAAGAGGTGGGAGGACTCATTTAATGATTTTACCACGTTAAAAAAAAACAGTTCCTTACAATACGATTCTAGAAATGCGATTTCTGAATTTGACCAGTTTTCCAAATATTGGTTCGTATCATTTGGTATAATATCTTGTTTTAGTAACTTAACAATCCTTGTATAAAGTTCTTTATAATTCAGAAACATTATTTTTCGGTTTTTATTAGTCTTGATATGATATGGAAAATGCAACACTAAAATAATATTTCAATTCAAACCAATAGTTCTTGAGAATAGTGCGTTCAACAAAGCAAATCTAATCTTTTCAGCTTTATAATATTAGAATACATACCTATTTTGCTTATATCGATTCAATTAAAAGCAATATTATTCCTATCATATCGATACAAATCGCATAACGTCGTACATACAACACTATAAGCGGGATCAAAACCAATATGGCGGGTTATGCAATATGTCAACTTTGTAAACTTTTCGGTTTTGCAACATTATTTCTTTTGTTGATTTATTTGTTGTTTTTGCATGTTTTTTTCTGTGTATTGTGTTTCGATTTTTATTTTACATTTTACTGTCTTTGATTACGAATGTTTTGAGCAAGTTTTCTTTCAATCACTTATTAAAACTTTACTTGAATGTATTTTTGTCTGTCGTTGATAAATTGGTCGCAAGCGTGACTGAGCGAGCATGATGTCCCGGGTTCGATTCCAAGCAGTGCTAGCAATTTGTTTTAGCAAACTTCTAAAAAAGGAGGAGATTCTCAATTTGAATACATGTTTTTTTTTGTTTTTTTCACGTTTAGCTCTGTTGTCTGCGAAACGATTTAAACAATTCTCTTTTTATTGAAAAAGCGAATATCTCTCAAATTAATGGTCCTATGAAAATTTTATCGGTAACATGAAAAAAGCTGTTTTTTGAAAAATCATCAAAAATCTAATTTATCTACATTGTCTGCAATGGAGCAGTGCGTTTTCTGTTCGCCCATATTTACGAACCGATTTGGAAAATTCGATTTTTAAATGAGCATTTTTCGCTTGTTGTGTACATTTACGAGCAATAACATTGTTTATGTACACTAAACAAAATTCAAACGCAAATCACTCATGAAATACCTACTCGTTTCCACTTTGAAATAAGACCTATTTCGTAATACTCGTAGTATGGCTTCCAAAAACATCGCTTTTGAATACTGCTTAGTGTTTCATACTATTGCTCGTGACTGTACATGGACGATGTTATTACCGGATGCTACGGATTCAAAATTTTAATGCACACACTAGAAAAATTCCATAAAAAAATTTAACCGCCAACCCAACACAAAAAAGAATCTTTCGGAAATCGGAGATAAAAATTAATTTAAAAACAAAAAGCCACCGACTTCCGAACGGTTATTGAAAGCGGTTATTTCTTTTTTAGGAAAAAATTCCTTAATAAATAAAAATATGATATTTAACCACTTCCCTGTCCGATGAATCACATGTGATTCATGACTATTGTTTAGGTATTGTGTCTGCTGCGCGGACAGTGAAAGTGTTAAGTACTTACTTGCCAAGGAAAGGCCCCATAGGGCGTTTCAGTCCCCCCCACAATCTTCCCAGTCCTCCTGGGGTTGAAATCCACTGTCCTAGTACCACACTGCACTTTTTCAGCCTTCCCTGGTTTTGGCACTAAATTCTGACTAAAATAATTCGTTGAAAAACTTGAAAAAGCTTTGGAAGGCCTTGTCCTGTTTTTGTAGTACTCTAAATGGTTGACTCTGTTCAGAAAATAATCACAAGCAACTGTGCTAAAGAAAAACAATGAAAAAATATATTTCCACATTTTTGTTCCTAAAATTATTTTACGTAGGTAACTTTTAAAACGTCAAACTTTTATAAACGTTACTAACAAAAATTAAAAAAAAAAAGAATTAAAAAAAAACTTAAAGCTAAATTCGAAATTTAAAAATTTAAATTCGGAACCGTCCACACATTATGGCGACCGAAAACTAAATGAAGCATTACTGGTCGGTTTTTATTTTTTTTAAAACATGCATTGGCTTTGATCACAATGCCATGTGTGATGTACAAGGTAATGTGGGTCACTAGATCGATCTGCGGATGCATCTTTTGTTCTTTATTTAAATGAAAGGACATTTTGAGACACTAGTTATTGTGATTTTTTTTATGAGTCTGACAATACAGATTAGGACATGCAATTTAGTGCAATGTTCTTATTTATATGACTTACTGGCTATTATTAGAATTGCCAAAGATGGTAAATGATTAATTAAATAATACATGGTGTAAGGGACAGCCCTCCACAAACTTTCAAGGCTTGCTCAGTAGACGAAACTAAACAATCTTCCACATTTTTTTTTCAGGAAACGAAAAAAAAATCAGCTTCTCCATACAAACTGTCCAATAAAGTTTATAATTTTCTATGGTGAGGCTGTTTTTTTTTTCATTTCCTGAGCAAAAAATTGTGGAAGATTGTTCAGTTTCGTCTACTGAGCAAGCCATGAAAGTTTGTGGAGATCTGTCCCTTAGACCCAGTATGCTTATTTGCTACAATATGATTGTGGGACAGTTCTGATCTCCTAACAGTAAGTAAAACCTGCCAGAAGGAGTGACAGTTTCCTATCTATTAATATAATTATCTTGAGATTAATCAGCTACAAACAAATCTCGTATGTCCGCTAATATTCAATGTCGTCCTCATGGTGGCCAGAATTACTTAACCCACTTTTACATCATTCTGCCGTATACGATGGGTCATCCAATAATGGATAATAATTGTACTGCAACAATCCTAGTAGTCGCATTCTCCGTGCTTATTACTAATGTTGTTATCGTTTATATACTGAAAACTTTATTTTATAAAAGATTACCTATAGCTTTTGCACGCGGCTTTCTCTTATTATCAATGATAAATTATAAATAAAAAGAGGTAGATATCGCACTAGCACGAACAAATTGTTGAGGACAAAGTAAGACAATTGTTGCTCTTTGCTATCTGCTATCTCTTTCTATCTTATACGTTCCGCAATATCTATCGCTGTCGTAGTTTTAAATTAATATAATAACAACGCAACGATATCTGAACGCCATTCAGTGAACATGGCGTATCTTTCTTTATAATATCATTGCTTATTATGCATCAGAAATGTTTTTTTACGCTTTCATAGCGATTATCCTACCTCCATCCAGCTTAGAGCCCTCCTGATGATCCACGGTCAAAGGAAGTATCCAAATCGAAAAGTAGCAACCGATAAGGTCACTGAATTTGCGCCTTTAAAGCTTCCCAGCAGCCGTAGTATTATAAAGAATGTAGCTCCAAACAACTCTAGTATGGACGGACGGTCAGACGTAAAGACGGACAGCAAAGTTATCCTGTACCCCTCTTTTTTTTTATAATCATCAAATGAGTCCTCCGACCCCGGGCAGGGCGGGAGGGACTGTCAGACTTCTACTGACTAAAATCCACGGTGTCCTTCAATAGCCCTTTCTGTTCCGGGGTCACGGTAAGGAAATAATCCCGCGACCATACCCTTAGCACGAATTTTCACTCTTTTATTTTACAGCGTCTTTCCAGTATTTACAGCGTTTCTTGTATCAAAAAATAGAACAGCGCCTCTGGTGTGCGAAGAAGGAACTATTAATTTTTTCCTTGTAAATTGTCAATTTGAATTGTCAAAGTTCCAGTTTATTTTACGTCTCAAATACTGAAAACTCGTGCTAAGGGTACTGTAAGTGTTTCGTTGTTTCACAGAACGTAAGGAACCCTAAAAACTGGCAGCTTCAATGGAAAAATCAAGTGACAAATCTCCGCATTATCTCTAAAGCTATTTAGGATACTTAACATACAAATACTAATAATCTGGTAATTTTCCTGATTACTATCGATAATATTACGTTATTTCGTGCGTGATATTCAAAGATTTATGTGCATACAATTTTCCATTCATAGGAGGTGTGAACGGAAAAGTTTTTAACACAGGTTGTCGTTGTACAAAATTGAATTTACAAATTAATTTCATCACAAAATTACAAAAGATACAAAGACGAATACAAAAGATACCAGAAAATAAGTAAAATTCACTCACGGCTATGCCAAATAGGCCTTGTTCAACAAATAGTTTCGTCTTTTGAGAAAAATTACTGAAATCTACCAACTATGTTCTATTTTAGGGGTTATGGTTTCCGCACTTAGTCCTTCATGTGGACCCTTGTGTGTGGTGTGTCTTAAATCTTAATCTACCAACTATTGCCGAGTACTTCGTGCCACGACTAAAGTCCTGCGGGAAATTCGAGATCCTACATTTTCAAATGCAATTTGAAGTAAATGCATACACTAGCGCCGCGTCTAGCGGACTCTACAAACATTCTTCTGTCACTGTCATTGTTCTGTCATCCAATGTCAAAGTCAAAAGTGACAGCTGTCAAAAATATCTTCATGATACGACGGACAGACGGAAAAACTTGCTCGTAGGGCCGTTGTTATCAAATATTTAACTGCATCTCATAACTAGTAGTTACCGGACTGTTAACCGCCATATATTTGACCCAGTTACGTTATTTATTTTGTATTAGCATATTATCTTTTGCGCGTAACTTTGACCTATAATAATTTTGCTAAGGACAGTATGCGTTTGTGCAGATGTGTGGTGTACGGTTAGGAAAACAATTTGGTTTTCATTATATTTAACAGTTTTTGCGATCGCGAAGAATTTTCAAAGCGGTTTTTTTATGAATTGATGCTGAACGTAAACCTCCCCCAAAGAGCAGTGCACGTATCCTGTATTCAAGCCTGGATTTTTTTCTCGCAGAATTGAAACTAAATATTTTTCATAAAATTTTATCATTGATCTTTTTTTTTATTTGAAAAATTAACTCGGATTGTATTTTGAATACCTACATCTAAAAAGAAAACAATAAAAAAACACTTTTAAAAACTTATTTCATACAATGTGTAACGTTTAATGCGCAAAACCTCTCGTGGGGTAACTCAGCCCATGTTACTGAACAATGTTTGTACTAAGTAACACTTTTGGAAATTCGCAAAAAAAAAAGTGGTTTTTCATACAAAATGAGAAATTGACCGGACCCATCAGTACGTTTTTTTGTTTTTTCAGTAACATGGGCTGAGTTAGCCCACGACAGGTTTTGCGCATTTAACTTTACACGTTGTATAAAAAAAATACCGACCGACTTGAGAACCTCATCCTTTTTTTAAGTCGGTTAAAATTAAAAATAGATTTTATTTTTTGCAACCCTGCTAAAAATAGAATTTCATTTCAAAATAATCATTTTATGCTATCATTACCAAACACACACTTGTATAATCTTTACTTAACACCGAGTAATTCGAGGTCGAACGAGGTGATTTGTAAAATACTCATTAATAACTTAGTTAACTAGGGCAGAGGGGCTCGACTGTTACCTTCAATCAACGATTAGCAAATTAGCAACTAGATATACGCCCAACTGCCTTCGATTCCGGTTCGGGTAAAAATGTTCTTTACGGTTTTTCTATTAGAATTTCTCAGTAACTATAGTTTCCGTCGGCTAAGTGTGGATAAAATACGTCGACCCCCGTGTACCAATATAACGCAATATTTCAAAACAATTCGAAAAAATGTAAAGAAAATGTAGTAGAACGACCAAAAGCAACGTATCGTGGTAAGAGGCGATCTTGACCTTATATTTAATTTTGAAATTCGAACGCCTTATGAAATTCGACCGATGCATTATTAGGATCAATGACCTTTATTCCAGACTTAATTGGCGGGGCTATTCCCACATGAGCAACTATTTCCTACTAATACCACAGAATATTAATAGTACCTAACTAATACTCGTACTATAAATGCTTCTATGAAAAAGTTGCTCAAATGGGAATACCCCATTTGCCGGGTATATACAGGTTGACTTTTTTAGCACCGTCCAAAATTTTTCTAGGCATTAGGTATCAATCACTAACCCCATTTTTGAAAAAAAATCGATACTTCAAATTGTCATATTAAATCATTTTCTCACCCGCTCTGCGTGGTCACTAAGCTAAACGTTAATAATAATCACTTGCCGACGCATGAAACGGGCAGAGCGCACCCCGCTGACCCCGGGGCCCCGCCCCGCTACACCTGAGGACTTATTCGTCAACTCGCCCGCAATTAACTCGCCCGCTCGGGCGAGTTGGCACCTTCTGATTTTATCTTTTTTTGTTGTCGTCAACTCGCCACTGAACGAAAAATGGTACAGTCATCTATAAAAGTGTTCTAATAAATTCAATAAAGAAACCTACTTTATAAGTATAAGGCATTGTACGATTTGAAATAAAAGGAATGTCGTTTTTTAATAGGTATATTATGTATTTATAATTTACAACACATGCCAAACAAAAAAAAAAAACTGTTTATATGTTACCTACATTTTGAAGATTATCAACAATATCACGTTTTTTTTCTAGTTTCTTTTTTATAAATAACCTAGTATGTAACATGAAAACTAAACTAAACAAATATAACAAAGTAAAATCAACAATATCAAAATAGATTTGGTTAATTTTTATTTAATACTACTATAAAAAATCACAGTCTTAGGAACTATAAAATCACTGATCAGGGTTTTGTTGTAAATGATTTTTATAACAAACGTTAACATGTTACTTACTAATGAAAACAATCATAGTCTTACGAACTATAAAATCACAGATCAGGGTTTGTTGTAAATGATTTTTTTATAACAAACGCTAACACGTTACTTACTAATGCAAACAATCACAGTCTTAGAAACTACAAAATCAAAGATCTGGGTTTGTTGTAAAAGATTTTTTTTTATAACAAACGTTAACATGTTACTTACTAATGAAAACAATCTACTGGTCCTCATTTAATCAACTCTACAGTCGTTTAGTGTCTGAAACATGTGAAGCAGGTTCAATTAAATGAAATGTTAAATTTATAGAAACACTTTTGTAGACGACTGTAAATTTGTCAGATTTTCGCTCAGTGGCGAGTTGACGACAACAAAAAAAGATAAAATCGGAAGGTGCCAACTCGCCCGAGCGGGCGAGATAATTGCGGGCGAGTTGACGAATAAGTCCACCTGAGCGACACATCACAGCGCGGTGTCCAGCTTCATCAACTTTTTATAGATAACATTGAGACGTGATATCTCGATATTTTTGTATTGAGTGATACAAAAAGAAAAAACACGTATTCAATGATTTTCGCCAAAGATTAATATATTAAAATTTGGATGGTGACTAAAAAATCATCCTGTATAGCAGTCCGCAGTTTGGAAGTTGGCTGTAGCATACCCCCGTGCTTCGGTTCTCAGCTCACGCTAAGCCGTTGGTCCTGGTGGTGGACACCCACGGCGACGGACGTCGCAAGACGATCTCCGGCCACTGTAGGCGCTGGCATGCGGGCGACGAGTAAAGGGCAACTCGCTGTTCCACCATGGGCCATGCCCGGGTCGACGGCGCGTTGATTTCCACGCGCACCTCAAAGAGCGTCAGCAAAATGACGCGGACGGGGCGGTCTCAGAGGGCCAAAGCCTGCCGGGGTCGCGGGACTTATCTCATTACCGTGACCCCGGAACATATTGGGCTATTGAAGGACACCGTGGATTTTAGTCAGTACAAAACTCTTTTGATGATTTGACCTCGGTAAAAAAAGCCATTGCTCCTGCGCCTGATCTCTGTCCAGTCGAGTCAATCCCCATCCCATCGATCTATGAGAGTATATAGGAACAAAGAGTGCACATGTTGTGCCTGGTGACAGACGAACACACAGACGGACATCGGAGTCTTAGGCTGCGTTTCCACTAAGGCGGAGTGGAGCGGAGCGGAGAGCGATTCACCAATCACATAGCTTGAAATCCACATCCCTTCTTCACTCAAGCCGTGTGATTTGTGAATCGCTCTCCGCTCTACTCCGCTCTGCTCCGCTCCGCCTCAGTGGAAACGCAGCCTTAGTAATAGCGTCCCGTTTTACCCTTATGGTACGAAACTCTCGAGAACAGTGGTGGCCCAGTGGCATTGGTCGCGACTTACGAGTCGGTTACTTATAGGTCGTGGGTTCCAATCAACCAGGTCTGTGAGCATCAAAAGTTTCTGACCACATTCAGATTTTCAAAATCGCTGTACGTATTTATTACGTATGATTACGGTGTACAGCGATTTTAAAAATCTGAAAGTGTTCATCAACTTTTGATGCTGACTGTACATTAGATACTCTGTGTTATTTGTCCCTTTGATTACGGAACCCTAAAAATACGTATCCATTATTTACATAGACTACAATTAGATTTGCGATTTATTAACTTGCTATAAAATATGTCATTGTTTTACAGAAAGTAGCGCAAGGTGACGCATACAAACTGTTATATCAGGGCAACACCTTCGTTTAGTGACCTAGCCTAGATGTAGTAAGTAACCTTTTACGAATAAACAAGGAAAACTTTGTACTTATGGCTTCCCAATTATTCACTATAACCAAAGTTGGAGACGTGTCGACAGTCATGTGTTCAGTGAGCTAAATCATCGAATGAATTGAGCTACACGGTAACTGACACATGCTTGCACTGACTGGACAGGTCCACTCAAATCTGTGTGGTTCTTTCTTAAAGAGACCACCTCAAACACCTGCATGGTTCTCATATAACTTGATCAATACAAAATTATCTGGACTTTAAAAGAGACAGTGACCTCTGAGTTTGTTTCGGATGTTTCTTCTCAGAGTAGTCAGGTACGAAAGACCGGACTCATCTAGTATAAAAATAGTGTCTTTTTGACGTGTAAAAGACTTTTGAGAGAGAGTGGGCCATATTCGACCACGCGGACCCTGTGCATGTTGCTAGATGTCACATGTCTTCGAATTTTTGGTACTAGGACATACCGGTTTCCTCACGATGTTTTCCTTCAACGTTTTCTTGATAAATGAGGGCAATTCGCTGGCAATAGCTACTCAATAATAATAACACTTCACACTAATAACGCACATAGTTAACAAGCACAGTTACGATATATTACGGTTATCACGCCATCTCCAAATGTCACCGGGTCAGAGATGGTAATCGGCCCATTGTGTGGAACTTAGGACCCTATTATAAATGTCTTTGTAACGGGTCGGGCTGCTTCCAAGTAATGTGATCATATGAATCCATGTTTTAACATAATAAGACGCAGTTATTTTGCAGAAATCGGTAGATATTTTCAAATGACTGTCGATCTTCTATAGATTGTACTTTGATAAGTGTGCCCAAGAACTCCACGACCTCATCCCACCAGCCCCCTTCTATCATCGCACATCTAGACGCATGGCAAATTACCATCCTTACCTCATTGCTATACCACCAATTCGCACTAAGCGTTTCCAAACGTCTTTTATAATGCGGACAGCGAAGGAGTGGAACTCTCTGCCTGCGTCTGTGTTTCCGAACGCATACAACCCATATCTCTTCAAAGTTAGAGTGAACAGGCTTCTTCTGGGTAAGCTCGGTCCATCGTCGACCTTGTCTTAGTCACACCTCGACTAAGGTCAAGAGCAAACCCATTACACATAAAAAAAAACAATGAATCAACTCAGCCGTTTGCAGTCCACTGCTGGACTTAGGCCTCTACCAGGCTACGTTACATCACCCTGTTTTCCTTCCGCATCCAGTCTGTCACAGCCACTTTCGTCGGTCCATCTAGCTGGGAGTGCACGGGCATGCGGGTGGCGAATTACAGGTGACTCGCTGCCCGACCATGGACCATGGACGGCGCGTTGTGTGCCACGCGCGCCAGCACATTGACGGGCCCCGTCCTTAGAGAGCCAAAGCCTGCCGCAGTCGCCAGACTAACGAATACCGTGACCTCGGAACGTAAAGGGCTATCGAAGGACACTATGGATTTTAGTCACTACAAGTCTGACAGTCCCTCCCGCCCTGCCATAGGCAAGAGGACTCATTTGATAATTTTACACTACCTACGCTTGCCGATACGCGGTCTTCACTTCAGGACCGTCGACAGACGGTCTTTCAATATTTATTGAAAGACCGTCTGTCGACGGTCTTTCAATAAATATTGACCAACCCACTGCCACTTCAGTTTCGTTACTCTGCAGGCTATATCGGTTTACTCCGGTTCTTTTCAGGATAACTTAATTCCTGATTTTACATTTTGGAATGCACTTCCTCTGAACGGTACCCACAGTATCCGTACATACTCCATTATTGTTGAAACCGAAATGTCTCATTTGAATTCAGACAGAACTGTATTTTTAATACCGTAACAGGAAAAATACATAAAAATATGCCTTATAAGTGCTTCATAATTTAATTTATGTATTTATAAACTGCATTGATATAATATCATGATTGTATTACATTTGTCATGCGAAGAATTTGTGACTCATTGTCAGGGGTTGTAAACATGTGGTGGGAATATTCTTTTTACGTTTTACCATGATGATAAATCAAAAATAAGGATCAATCTCGGAATAAGATATAATAAGTCGAAATTTCGTATACAACTTCACTTTCAACTTTTAAAAGCGGTGTCAAAAGTATCATTAAATCGACAAACGTTACAAAAAGTTATTCCGTGGTTATCTATATTTCTATAGCTGTTATGTAGAATATATACAACGAATTATGTTCCAAATCTTCTAATTTAAATAGAATATTACTTACTAGCGACCCGCTCCGGCTTCGCACGGGTATAAATTATATAGCCTATGTGATTAAAATCGATATAGTAGTTTTGATTTATTCATTAATGCCCGTGGCCCGCACGCGTTAAATTTGGAGTGAAACAATCCCCTTTTCCCCATACCATGAAGATTTCCTGCTATCTTTGGAATAACTAAATTCATACACTACATTTTTACTTATTTACTTTTTAAATTTTTAACTATTTATTTTATTTTTACAACATATTACAGAATCACTACATAGTATAAAACAAAATCGCTCTTGCCGCACCGGGCGGCCGGCCGGTACCGCCGCAAACGCTACGTCCCGCAATTTTTAAATCTGTAATATCTTTGAAAATATTCACTTAAATCATACGGTGTAAAGGGCCATACAGATCTATATTAAATGAACAATGTATTCAAGGTATTTAATTGGTTAAGGATTAATGCTGTATTGGTTAAAATCGCTTCGAAAATTAGCCATTATTTGTCGTAAAAAGTAAATGACAAAAAAAAGTTATTGTGGGTTATCTATAAGAGATAGACATATACCATCGCGGACTTTTCTGTAGACCTTTTCAATGTGTACAATACTTAGTACATTATTTTGATAAAACTCGTAGGGTTCAGCCTGCGTTTGCAATGTAAGCGGAAAAAATTGTAATTATTTACGACATCACATTAGAAACCTCAAAACTAACAGTACTTCTCCACTATTTAATGGATGTTATTATTCATATAAACCTTCCTCTTGAATCACTCTATCTATTAAAAAAAAACCGCATCAAAATCCGTTGCGTAGTTTCAAAGATTTAAGCGTACAAAGGGACATAGGGACATAGGGACATAAGGACATAGGGACAGAGAAAGCGACTTTTTTTTATACTATGTAGTGATAAGCATAATTCCTGACACGAGTAACACGAGTTAAGTGTAACTTTATCAGCTCACTTTATCAGTCTTAATACACGTTACTTTTTTAATATATTATAACTTTATTTAATTTTTAATACACTGTACTTTTCCTTTTCACACATTTCTCGTCGGTGTGTCACAGACAGCGTGGTAGCAAGTAAAAACTAGCTGCGTTTTTTCGCCCATCAAATGCTGAGTTGGTAACCCTTTTATCGTGGACATGCTTCACAAAATTCTTATAGTATTTTTTATTTAATTTTTCATTATGTCTGTGTGTGTGTCCCATTATAAATTTAAATGTTTTCCTATTTAGATTATTTTCTACCTTAATGTTTGACCAGAACGTTTGCGAACCCCTGTCTTACCACCGGCATTGTATTGTCAAACATAAGATGCGGTATCTTCAAAACAGTTAAGCGCTTACAGTGAAAACGCTGACAAATGTCACTGGGTGTCGTGTGAATCATCATTCACATGTATAATGAAGAAAGACTCATCACCATCAACCTATAAATGTTCCCACTGCTGGGACACAGGCCTCCTATAATCCACCATGTGCTGGATGTCATTTGTCCTCGAATTTTTAGTTCTAGGACATGCCGATTTCCTCTCGATGTTTTCCTTCACAGTTTTGAAAGCCGATGAAATAAATTACAAATATATAATAACAATAATAATATTCCACAACTATCACACAACGCCATCTAGTCCCAAGCTAAGCAGAGCTTGTGTTATGGGTACTAGACAACTGAATAAACATACATATTATATATTTCTAAATACAAACATATAAATTATAGATAAATTACACCCAGACACAGAACAAATGATCGTGCTCATCACACAAACATTTGTCCTGGGTGGGAATCGAACACACGACCTCCGGCATAGCAGTCAGGGTCACTAACCACTAGACCAAAAGTAACACTGTCATGTTACTAGAAAAGGTATTTCATCATTACCTGTCTAGTCTTTTTCCCAGTGTTGGGGTCAGCTCCTAGTCGAAACAGAGCGACTACCAATCGGATCTCCACAACCCAGTAACTGGATAATACGATACCCCATTGATGGTAAGACTGGTCGTCAGACTGACATCCCGTAAATGAAAAAAAAGAAATCGGTCGGCACATTGTTTTGAACATTGTGTCCATTGCAAAATTGTTTATCAAAACGTAATTAATCATTCTTAATACCTCAGAACAAAATGTCACTTGTCGCACTATTAAGGGGAGATTGCTGTATTTTTATTTAAGACTAGCTGTTGCCAGCGGCTTCACCCGCTACTACTCGAAAGTTATCCCACGGGAACATAAAATCGGGATAAAAACTATCCTATGTGTTAATCCAGATTATAAACTATGTGTGTACCAAATTTTAGCCAAATCCGTTCAGTGGTTTTTGCGTGAAAGAGTAACAAACATCCATACATCCATACTTACAAACTTTCGCCTTTATAATAGTAGTAGGATATAATTTTGAACTTCTGAAAAAGTTATTTAAGTAAGGTAAATTAAAATGTGAGTTCCTTTGAATTCGCGTAATCTGGATAAGTAGCTCCAGACGCCTGACAAATTATCTCTAACGTACTTATCGCGGCAGGCTTTGGCCCTCTAAAGGGGGGCCCCATCATTATGCTGACGCTCTTTGAGGCGCGCGTGAAACACAACGCGCCGTCGACCTGGGCATGGTCCATGGTCGGACGTAGCGAGTCGCCCATTACTCGCCGCCCGCATGCCTGCGCCTGCTGTTGCCGGAGATCGTCTGCCGAAGAGTCGCCGTGGGCGTCTACCACTGCAGCTGGGGTCTACTCAGCATGGCCTCGACCAAAGCTGGGCGTGAGAGGTCTCCGCCTTCCTCCGACCTGAGGTCAAGCCAGTGCTCTGCCCAAGCCTGGCACCATAATTATGCTCCACCGGGTCCTCCGGGCGATCCTCGCAATAGTGACACCCAGGTGTTTCCTCCTTCTTAATAAGACACAGGTACCTTCCGAAACTTCCGTGTCCGGTGAGGACCTGCGTTATGCGGTAGGTCAGGACGCCGTGACGCCTATCCAGCCACTCCTATATGAGGGGTCTTACCGCCCCAATTGTGGCGTGCGCGGACGTCGGTACTGCAACCTCGCCTTAATTCCGATTCGAAAGTAGGACATCATAAAACCAATCCATATTATTACACTTTAAAATTGACATTTCATTGTGACGTTGTTACGGGCAACGTGATTAACTGGGCATTATTAATAAGGGCAACAATAACGCCCGGACTTATCAAATTGCCCGTAACCAAGTCATTATTCCGTGGTTACCTAAGGTACTGCTATCATCATCATCAGCCTATAATGTTCCCACTGTTGGAACACAGGCCTCCCCTCTGTGAGAGGAAGTGGACCATAATCCACTACGCGGGCCCAGTGCGGGTTGGTGGATTTCACATGTTTTCGATTTTTTTTTTGGTTCTAGGACATGCCGGTTCCCTCACGATGTTTTCCTTCACCATTTTGAGAGCAGTGTTGATGAAATAAATTACTCAAAGTAATGCGCCTGGCGGGGTTCGAAGTTCGAACCCACGACCTACAATTAGTAAGTCGGGGCCCATACCACTCAGCCACCACTGCTCTTCAAAAGTACTGCTATGCTGTTCTGTAAAGGTATTCGACGCATAACATATGATCTCATCGTTGGACGTCTACGATGTGCTTTTCGTCGAGGCAACTTAGCTCGGCAAGCGCGGCTTAGGCCCGGTATCCACCAAAGTGGAGAGGAGAGGAGATGTGTTTGAATAACCAATCAGATATCCACATGTCCTCTCCGCTTAGCTTCAGGTGGCCTACCATGAACTCTTAACGCGATCCAATTCAGGCTGTGCGAAAGAGATGGTGCTAGACGACTGGTATAGCTCTGTCTTTTTCCCACAACCAAAATTGGATCGCGTTAAGAGCTCGTGGTTAGGCACCTGATTGGTTATTCAAACACATCTCCTCTCCTCTCCGCTTTGGTGGATACCAGGCCTAAATCTAAATGTTTATAACTTAAAGGTGACTGACTGACTGACATAGTGATCTATCAACGCACATCCCAAACCACTGGACGGATCGGGCTGTTTGGCATGCAGATAGATGTTATGACGTAGGCATCCGCTAAGAAAGGATTTTGATCAATTTTATCCCCAAGGGGATGAAAATTTGTATGAAACTTTGAACGACCTGGGCTTCCTCCCAGGGTGTTTGATGGGGGTAATGGAAAAAGCCAGGTCGAGTTTTGAACTCAGGAATGCGGATCACTGATCCAGCACTTTGACGACCCCAAGCCACGTTTATTATTCACAGATGCAGTGCTTACACCTTAGAACCCGATACAATAGTGGCAAGAGGGTTGCCCGTATGTTGAACTGAGTTGATCACAGTTGCTTTGGGCTGTTTTGAGTTGCCGAGAATTTATACATCCAAAGTACTTATGTATCGCTGTGCGAATCTTAACACCGCGATTCAGAAATTATCTTAAAATAAACAGCACCATCTATCGAGAAACAATGAACTAATTTGTCTGAATCGCGATGTTAGGAATTCTTTGCTATACGGTTAAACAAACTTTGTCAATTTTGTAAAAAGACATTGTTAAGTTCCAACATCCGCACGAACGAAGTCGCGGGCACAGCTAGTCCTGTAATAATTTAGCTTCGAGCATTCGTCATTGAACATTGAGAGCGAAAAACGAAGAAAATGACTCACATCACGATTCAAAGAACACCATCGGAATCTGTTAAGCAATTTCCGAGATGCATGACATAAAACTTTCTCTCAAACTTATTGATTTAAAGTCACATTGTTTATCATCGAGCCGTTTGGCGACGACTGGGAACATTGTCGGTTAGTGGGTCATTGAGGGACACACAATGGTCTGCATGGCCCATTGTGTGAACGACGTGGGAGGATGGATCATTAACTTTTTAAAATGGTTGGCATTGTCGTTGTAGAGCTTTGTTGTCAAAAGATTTTCTTTGAATCGATTACTGTTTTTGAAGGAAAAGATTCTGTCAAGTGAAGTGGGAATGATGAATGAATTGGGGAATGAAAAGGAATAAAAGTACCGATTAACTGCCTAACCTGACATTGTTTAGGTAAACACAGAAAAACTTTTTTTTTTATCTTTTTAAAATTCTTCAAATAAGTCCTCCAGGGCAGGGCAGAAGGGACTGTCAGACTTATACTGACTAAATCCACGGTGTCCCTCAATAGCCCTTTACATTCCAGGGTCACGGTAATTTGATGAGTCCCACGACCACAGAAAAACCATTAGAAACTTCTATTAAAGTAGTACATTTCGTTTTGTAGTACATTTTGTTCATCATGAAAGGTGATTTAGTTGACCACTGCTGCTCTTGCTGCTAGGTACTTTTTTTTTTATTGCAGTCGGTTTTTTTTTTCAAAATGGTTTATTCAATAATACAGGGTGTGATTTTTTCCTCAAAATCATCGGGATCGATTCCTGGCCAGGATAATTGATTTTTCTAAAATCTAATTATGCAGTTTTAATTTACGTCAAAATCGGCCTCGAGGCTCCTTTCAACGTTTATCAATATTCCTCATAGTTTCGGATATAGCCATCCACGCCCAGTTGACAAAAAGAAACACACAAAGTGCTTCAATACAAATGACATATGTAGATAAAGTAGATAACTAATAACTTAATGATCATTTATCAATGTTCATCTCAAAGTAACTATAATAATAAAACACAAGCAGTGTGGTTGTTTGTTTATCTGTAAACGCAGAGATGACAGATGGAGTAAGGTTTTGACCGAATTGTGGCCAAGGTTCGGCCAAAGAAATCAGGGCCGCCCAAAAGCCCGCTGGGTTGACGATATCGTCAAGATCGCGGGGAATAAATGGATGAGAGAGGCACAGAACCGAGAGATGTGGCAGAAAAAGGAGGAGGCCTATGCCCAGCAGTGGGTGATTCCGGGCTGATATGATGATGATGATGATGAATTGATTAACCATATGATGATATATTTTGATACAGATGGCCCTATTTTTCTCTTGTTATATTTTGTGAAGAAGAGCTCGTGGCTAAATAATTACAGCCGCACAGGCCGATCGTCCAGTTTAAGCCGTGCTTGCCGAGGTTGGTCTGCTGATGGGTGACCAATGACCATCTGTCATAAAACCATTGGTCCGCATGTTTTATTACAAAACATAGAAAACTGACTTTTTACAAAACAGTTAAACATCTGTTGAACACTTGTCTAAAATCTAAAATAAGTGTAAACGGCATTTATTTGACAATGATTTATTACACCTTTTTAGTACAACTTATTTTTATAGTAACACAGGAAGAGATGAAACTCCAAAAGTAATTCAACGAGTAACACCGCGTTAAAAAACCTAGAGTTACAAAAATGATAAATTGATCAAATCATTGCAGATTACCGTAACTATCTATCATTGTAACATTAAAACAATATAAAAACAATCTACAAATAGCAACTCGCCTGTTTTTGCACAGTTGTCGGTGAATCGAGAATCTAGAGGATATTCCAAAAAATGTCTTTCACACAATCCTTGACCTGAAAATTACGAACACCACAAAGAAAACCAGCACTCTCAAGACGTATGCTCCGTCTATTATTTTCAATGATCAATGATTTTATGTCACAGTACATAACGGAACAGGTTGTCTGGTCAAATCTGTTACGGGAGCTTAGCTCGTGAATTTGCTCATGAATCATCGGCAGCAAGGCATGTTTAGGCAGCAAAACATTTTTTTAGGCTGCATTTTTTTTTTTTTTTTTATCGTGGTAAAATCATCAAATGAGTCCTCCAACCTCGGGCAGGGCGGGAGGGACTGTCAGACTTCTACTGACTAAAATCCACGGTGTCCTTCATAGCCTGTTATGTTCCGGGGTTACGGTAAGGGAATAATCCCGCGACCCCGGCAGGCTTTGGCCCTCTGAGAGGGGGGCCCCGTCATTATGCTGACGCTCTTTGAGGCGCGCGTGGGACACAACGCGCCGTCGACCCTTTTTAGGCTGCATGGAGAAAAGTTCAAAGGGTATATCAAGGTTGTGCCGCCAATGATGGCCCGCCTCATAGGATAGCCATCTTTTAAAAAAATACAGTTATGATTATTTGAAACGATTGAAATTTCGTGGGTGTATCTATCAGTGTGTCCGGGCACGAGTTAGCGATATTTGAAGAGGATATTCTAGGCTCATTTTCATCGACAAAAATGCTTTAAAAAAAATTCTTACTCCAAATCTTCGAGAATGGCAGCCATTTCAAATTTTTGATCTGTCGAACTGGGGTGTGTACAATAAAATGCAAATATCTTTGAATCCAAGAGACCTAGATTCATGCAAATGACTTTGCTGTAAACTTAAATGTTGAGGCTTATCAAAAACTTACGAAAGTTTTCTAAATAATATGTAAAAATAGCCAAAAAACATGGGCAAACATGAAATTGTACACAAAATTTACTGAATAATTTCACATTTTTAACTCTAGCTCGATGAGTACCCCTGAATTTTGTTAGGGTTTTAGCATTAATTTAAAAGTGTTTGAGTCAGGCTATAAAATGACATCAAAATTATCACTCTACGTTAAGTATCTTAGGAGTTATTCTCAATTGAACATCACCCTTCCGTCTCGCCCCGCAGCAATAAATCCAAGAAACTGTACTATTTCAGTTTAAGGATGGTAACTTGGGGATCATTTACGCGGTGGTCAATAATGCCAGCTCATAAATATTCGTTGGAACGATTTAGCTCACCCAAAGAATGCGACACCTGTAATATTGGGGTACATGCGGTAAGGAAGGGTGATGTTCAAATGAGAATAACTCCTAAGATACTTAATGTAGAGTCATAATTTTGACATCATTTTATAGCCTGACTCAAATACTTTTAATTTAATGCAAAAACCTTAGCAAAATTCAGGGGTACTTATCGAGCTAGAGATAAAAATGTGAAAATATTCAGTAAATTTTGTGTACAATTTCATGTTTGCCCATGTTTTTTGGTTATTTTTACATATTATTTAAAAAACTTTCGTAAGTTTTTGATAACCCTCAACGTTTAACTTTGCAATAAAGTCATTTGCATGAATGTTGGTCTCTTGGATTCAAAGATATTTGCATTTTATTGTACACACTGATCAAAAAATTAAAATGGCTGCCATTCGCGAAGTTTTGGAGTAAGAATTTTTTTTAAAGCATTTTTGTCGATAAAAAGGAGCCTAGAATATCCCCTTCAAATATCGCTAACTCGTGCCCGGACACACTGTAGAACTAGTCTAGTAGCAAAAAGTCACGAAATTGCAAACTTTTCAAATAATTATTACTGTATTTTTCTTAAAGTGCCTGTACTAGGAGACGAGCATCTTCGGCGACACTATCTCATATTTCTTTTTTTTTTGGGTACGTTTACAAACAATAAACTCACATACACAAACACCCAGACCCGGAACAACTATTCGTAGATCATACAAATATTTGCTTCGTGCGGAAATCGAACCCGCAGCTCAGCATTCCAATCGCTCAGCCACTGCGCCAAACATGTTGTCTATTTAATGAGATTTTTCACACATTAGCAGGATACATCCTTTTTTTTCATGGTAAAATCTCAAATGAGTCCTCCCACCCAGGGCGGGGAGGCAGAGACTGTCAGACTTGTACTGACTAAAATCCACGGTTCCAGGCTCACGGTTTCCTGATAAGACGGTTCTGCGACCCAGACAGGCTTTGGTCCTCTAAGATCCGCCGACGACCCGGGCAGGGTCCATGGTCTTGCGGCGAGTTACCCAAGATAAAAAAAAAACTATGTAATTGCATCTGTTTTATGTCTTCTTGTTTTTTTTTTTTTTTTCACAGCTGTCACACAACGCCGTCTAGTCCCAAGCTAAGCAGAGCTTGTGTTATGGGTACTAGACAACTGATAAACACACTTATATATTTCTAAATACATACAAATTATAGATAAATTACACTCAGACACAGAACAAATGATCATGCTCATCACACAAACATTTGTCCTGGGTGGGAATCGAACCCACGACCTCCGGCATAGCAGTCAGTCCCTAACCACTAGACTAGACCAACCGGTTCCAACTTCATAAGTTGGAACATAAAACATGAAATAAAGGATCTACCTAAATAAACCAAAGAATAAACAACACCAATAAAACATTTAATAAACTTTAATAACAACATTTCAATCTTGATTAATTTTAAACACAGCTTTAGCTACGGAACCCTTCTTCAGATCTTCCATCGCTTCCTTGTACTCCGAAAGTTTGTAGGTTTTCACTCCTAACTTTTGGTAGTCCAAATACCTGAAAAAAAATATAAATTAATAAAATAGGCTTGTGTACTAAAATACGAGTATCAAAGTCAAATCATTTATTTCAATTAGGCCATCTAACACGGAATTATGAACGTAGATGGGATGAGATTGATTCTACACCCATTCGCAAGGTTAGGTTTGTTTTTTCGTTTGTGTATGGTATGAATGGGCAAGAAACGCCATACTAATTATAAGTCAGTAAGATTATCAAAAAACGTATTTGCGTTTAGGCGCGATTGGTCCAATGTTCAAAAAAAGGTCCAATTCGCAGTTGGTCCAATTCGCGATTGGTCCAATTCATACCCCATGGCAAGACCGGTTGTCAGACTTGCGAGCATGTTACTGTTAATAACCACTGTCAAAGATCTACAAATAACAGCCGGGACCAACAATTTTACGTGGTTTCCGAGGCGCGGAGGAAACTCGCTATAACAGATGGTCACCCATCCACAGAACAACCTCAGCAAGCATGGTTTAACCCGGAAGATCGGCCTGTGCGGCTATAACTAATTAGCCACGAGCTCCTCCTGACTAATCGACCACAAATCATAATATGTAAGAAGAAAATATGCTATTGCGGAAGACGTAGAATCCTTACCTGCTGCCCATAGCCTTAAGCCAGCTGATAGCGCTGGGGAAGCTGAAGGGGTTGATCTTCACACCAATGATGGTCAACTCCTTGTTGTAGATGTCGAAGGGGTTCAAGCTGGAACAAAGAACATTGCATATTAATTAAGACCCTGGGCAAATACTCCTATCTCTCCCTCCTCCTCTCTCTCCTGGCAAATATCCTACCATAGCGTCCACAAACAGCGTGCGAAAATCTGGAATTTGAAACGCGCTTATTTTGTGCAGTTCTCCAGATTTCCGACTCGCATATTATAATAGGGTAGTTTCCAGGGTCAAAATAATTACATTCTATTTAGTCCGTATTTTAGATTATAAAAAAATATTGGACACGTATTTTTTCTTTTTTCGATTAAACAAAAAAGAAAAAAGATAGTAGCCTATTTAAGTTACCTGTGACGTCACTCTGCGCGAAAAATGCCACGCATCGTGACGTCACACGTAACTTTAATAGGATATAAATCTTTGTCATTTTTGGTCTAATTTACAAATAAAAAAATACGTGTCCCTTATTTTTTAATAAGCTAAAAGACGGACTAATTACATTTTTTTAGGCAACTAGCCTATTATATACTATGTTATTATACGCATTGAGTCAAGATATTCGAGACTTGTGTATTGACCAATAAACGCCTAGACTCTAGATACCCCTAATCTATCTATCTATATCTATACATATAATAAAACTGAAGAAAAGTAATTTTTGTACATTAAAAAAAAACTCAAAAAATATAGCCAGGGTTATAAAGGACAACCAATAGAACCCATTTCTAGCATTTTTAGAATTTTTGTCTGTTTGTCTGTTTGTCTGTATGTCTGTTTGTCTGTTTGTATGTTTATTTGTTCGGGCATCACGTAAAATGTACGAAAGTTATGTAGATAACTTTAACACACAACGACTGACCGTAACTTGAAGTAACATTTAGTTTTTGTTTCATTGAAATCGGATCAGTCTATCAAAAGATATTTGAATTTAAAGTGTACCAGAAGTAAAATTACGGTCAGTTTACACCGAACGCGCAGTTCAGTAGCGCGATCTAGCTTGGAATAGAAAAACTACATATTCAAATAATAGAAAAACTACATATTCAAATATGGTGTGGACTGGAGTGGAGTGGTTTGGAGTGGGATGTTGTGGGATAAATTGGGATGGAGTGAGATAAAGTAGATGGAGCGGGATGGAGTGGGATGTAGCGGGATGGAGCGGGATAGAGCGGGATGGAGCGGGATGGAGTGGGATCGAGTGGCATGGAGTGGGATGTAGGGGGATAAAGTGGGATGGAGTGGGATGGAGTGGGATGGAGTGGGATGGAGTGGGATGAAGTGGGATGGAGTGGGATGGATTGGAATGGAGTGGGATGGAGTGGGATGTTGTGGGATAAAGTGGGATGGAGCGGGATAGTACGGGATGGAGCGGGATGGAGTGGGATCGAGTGGTATGGAGTGGGATGTAGTGGGATAAAGTGGGATGGAGTGGGATGTAGTGGGATAAAGTGGGATGGAGTGGGATGAAGTGGGATGGAGTGGGATAGATTGGGATGGAGTGGGATGTAGTGGGATGGAGTGGGATGAAGTGGGATGAAGTGGGATGGAGTGGGATGGAGTGGGATGTAGTGGGATAAAGTGGGATGGAGTGGGATGAAGTGGGATGGAGTGGGATTGAGTGGGATGTAGTGGAATGGAGCGGGATGAAGCGGGATAGAGCGGGATGCAATGGGTGCTTTGAACGCTGCTAAGTGGGCTTTGAACGACAGAGGGCGTTTATCACAAAAAGGACAAATTCTTGAAAAATCTAAATAAATTCTTATAATAATAGGGTTTATATGAAAACGATAATGATTTTTAAAAAACAAGGCGAAAATTAAGCATTTCACACTAAGAAAACATTGTTAAATTCCGACATCCACGCGAACGAAGTCGCGGGCACAGCTAGTAATTAATAATATTCCACAACTATCACACAACGCCATCTAGTCCCAAGCTAAGCAGAGGTTGTGTTATGGGTACTAGACAACTGATAAACATACTTATATGTTTCTAATAAATACATACATAGGTACTATCGATAAATGACACCCAGACACAGAACAAATGATCATGCTCATCACACAAAGTAACATTTGTCCTGGGTGGGAATTGGACCCACGACCTCCGGCATATAGCAGTCAGGGTCACTAACCACTAGACTAGACCAACCAGTCCAGTCGAGTTCCTCTAATACTCATGATGCGTACCCCGTCGTCGGACGAAAGCCTATGTCGTTACATTTTTTTTTATTTTACGCTGTAAATATACATCTTATTAGTCCTACCACCGTGTGTGGAGCGCAAAAGACTCTCAGACTCGTACTTTCTAAAATCCATGGTATTCCTTCAGCCTTTTACGTTATAGAGTAACGGTTCATTGGTCGGCCATGTCGAAACAACAAGAGTTCTTTGCTTACTACAAAACCCGAACCCGAATTGAGCCCTAGCGTTACGCTGTGGGAAAGAGATGACGCTAGACGAGTTAAAAAGCTCTGTCTCTTTCCCACAGCCTAAACTGGATCGTTAGGAGCTCGTGATAAGGCTTCTTGACTCAGGATTCGGAGTCTAACGGTGCAGTCAGTAGAATATATTCAGGGTATCCTTACGTGGTGGTGTGGGTGGGTGGGCAGCAGCCGAACAGCACGTATTTGCCGCCCTCCTTCATGTAATGGAAGCTGATCTCCATTACCTTGCCCACTCCTGAAAAGATTACATATTTTGTTAGAAAACCTTCATAAAGTTCACTATTAACGCTGGACATAAGCAGTGTTACTACAAAAGAGTTAAACATCTGTTAAACAACTGTCTAAAAAAACTGTCAACTGCAAAACGGCATTTGACTTTGCTTAGTTACACTTTTTTTTGACAAGTTTTCAACAGATTTTTAGAAAAAGTTCAACATAAAAAGTTAAATTTTCAGTGGCCTATGAGAAATCTGGACATTTCTTATAATCTAAGACAGAATAATTAGATTTTTTACAGTTTATTGATACTGTAAAAGTAAAAACGTAGTTAAAACTGTGAGTAAAACGGTACCTGTGCAGTCAATGATGACATCGTATGTCTCCTTTTCATTAGCCAAGACATCTGGTGTCACTAATCTGTAGCCAGTTTCTGAAATAATATAATAGTATTTTAAATTTAAAGGTTTCAAAAAATATAGGTATAAAAAAAAACAAAATCATGAATTTTATACAACGTGTACCGTTAATAGCGCAAAACCTCTCGTGGGGTAACTCAGCCCATGTTATTGAACAATGTTTGATCAAAATGTTTTGGAAAAAAAAAATTAAAAAAAAAGATTTTTCATACTGATGGGCTCGATCAAATTCTCATTTCATATGATTTTTTTTTATTTTTTTTAACATTTGCTGAGTTACCCCACGAGAGGTTTTGCGCTATTAACGTTACACGTTATATATGAACCAGGGGTCCACTCTCTTAGACACCATAGCCACTAGCGCTTTTTTTGGACGTTGAAAAAGCGCTGAGTTTGAACAAAAGGTAAATAGAACTTAAATGTCACTGCCCAGAATTTAAAGTCAAGTATAGTTCAAGAAAGCCCTGCGCTTTAAAAGCGCTAACGTATTAACAGATACATGTGATTGCCTTTCTTCTATTCTCGGCGCTTTTTTCACGCCCAATTAAAATATAAATCTTGTGTGAATGGGGTGGGTCAACGAAAGTACGAAAACTTTATAGTAAACTTTTTTCCCTATTAGTTCTAAATTCAAAGTTTTCACAACACACCGGCATTTGAGACATACATAAATGTAAATTACGAAATGTAATTGGTTATTCAAAACATAACATCTTCTTTCGTCTCCTCTCCTCTCCACTTTGGTGGACTTTGGGGTCTAATTAGATTTTTTTAATCATCGCCTATTGGGGTAAGACAGTACAGGCTAAGGATAAGACTTACCCAATCTCTTGACAATGTTCAGCCTGATGGGGTTCATTTCAGAGACTGTCACCTCCCGGTGTCCGTGATGATGTAAGGTGGTGATCCATAAGTTACCTGGTATGGATATCATTTCATTAATATGTGAGAAAATTTTTGGTCTTTCATACAAGCCCGTATTTTTATATACGGTAGGCTTGCGTTTACCACCATTTCATTAATAAACATCTGTTGAACAGTTATCTAAAAAAACTGTCAAATTCAAAACTACATTATGTCAACGTCAAACGGTCGTTTTGAAGAATAGAATACACTTTATTAAGCACACCATATAAATTATTGGTACAGAGTACATCTTATACAGCTTGGCAAAAAACTGTAGAAAACCGGAAGTCGCCACTGTGCTGTCGCTAACAGCACTTTGAATGATTTTATTTATTTACTATTCACATAATACGTTAGTTTTATGGCACAATAATAAATCTAAGAAACCTGCGGTCTTTGTTTACATCAAATATCAAAGATTTTTTAAAACGTTGTCAGAAGCAAAAAGATTAGTTCCGTTTCAATCCGTTCTGGCCAAGGTTTACGTAGGGTGACTAAACTTTTTTTTTATTTGGGTCAAACCCACCACACTATTCGCAAACCACTGTAACTCCTGAAAGCCAGAATCAACAGTGGCAACCACCAGAAAAGCGCCGAGACAATGAAGTCTCGACGTGTCCCGGAGAATGAATTTACCTGTCTTGGATCCTGCACGAAATTAATCAGAAAAGAATAGTGGAGGAGTAGGAAAAATATGTTTCCACTTCCCTCCATGCAAGCAGGAGACAGAACAGAACAAGGCCAATAGGCACAAAGGGACATTACAACTGGGAGAAGCCCAGTTGCCTAGCACCACGGGTAAAAATGATTACTAATATTAATGGGTCCTAAATTGTGAGCTGCTATATTTAATTCCAATAATAGGTATGGCAAAAACGCTTGAACGCACGGAAGTTTGTTCGAGTTTCGACAAGGTCCGTATAATAAATGACTCCAGATGTAGTCTGAACAGCATCCAACATGATAATGCGTTCGTTTTGCCAAAGAATACACTCCCAAAGAATATGATGTGCTGATTGTTCATATTCACAGTCAGGTGTTGAACATTGAAAGGCGAGGGAACAAGCTTGAAGGAAAACAATTTACTTTTAAAGTTACCATGTCCGGTGAGAAATTGGGCAACACAGTGATCCACCTCCAGCCACGTCCTAGCCAGCCGCTCACGAATGGATGGAAAGAACTGGTAGAGGTGCCGTCCCTTGACAGAATTATCCCACCTATTTTGCCATTCGGATAAAAGATCCTCCCAGACGTCGCTCTGGGGTTTGAATAATCGAGATATCTTATCACGGTCACGTTGCGGTAGAAAATCAGCGTCAGTGGTCTCCCGTGCGGAAAAGTACATTGCAGCGCGTCGTTGCACTTCAAGATCTACTGGTAGAACACCAGCAAGTACCGGTAAAGCTTCAGTACTGACGGTCCTATACGCTTTACTTAAGAATAACAAAGCCAAGCGCTGACTTTGAAGCAATTTACGTCGTGCCGCACCTATGGTGGCTCTATCGGCCCAAACAGGTGCCCCGTAGCACACACAGCCCAAGTAAGTAGCCCCATAAATAGTTTTTAAGGTTAAAAATGCCAAACCCCAAGTAGATTTAGATATTCTCGTTAGGGCATAAAAGTTATTTTTAGCTTTTTCACCAACCGTTTTTATAATTATGTTCTATGAATGTGAAATTCCTCTCCAAGACTAAACCAAGATAGCACACCGATTGTTTTCTCTTAACGGGAACATTATTGAATTTAATACTAGGCCACGATTTAAGGTCACCCTTTAAAATGAGTTGATAGGTTTATGAGTAAACTTACACTTTTTTTGACAAGCTTTCAACAGATGCTTATCTTTTTGTGGTAAGAGCGGCAAGTGTCTTTGTGCCCCGTCTCAAGCTGTCTAATAAAACTAGATCCTAATCCCTAAAGGCAGTGGATTTTGAACCAACATCCTTAGAAAATAAAAACTCTTTTCATTTGTAGACTTACCAATGATACCAGCTCCAAGAATGAGGATCTTCTGTCCCACTTTGAGAGGAGAGGCGCGGTCGAAGCCGTGAGAGACGCAGGAGTACGGCTCGCAGAGACCAGCTGTAATCAATACAGGAAAACATAGTTAGATAAGAGGTATATTATTTAAATTAGGGGGGACCCGTGCTCCAACTACTTTCTCTAGGGTATTGAACCGGGAAATCTCGGTCCCGATAATCCCGGGATTTCCCGGTTCTTTGGAGGCTTGTCCCGAAAATCCCGGTTTCCTAATTTTCTCCAACTGGGCTGAGCACGGAGACTGTCAATTTCGATTTTGGGTCCCATAATCCAACTGATGACGTTATTGTGGAATAACGAAAAATGAAAGGGAATCGTCTATCTTGGACATGTGATGAAGAGGGATGACAGTCATGTGACTAAGAGAGTGATGAGTATGAATGTTGATGGATGGAGAGGAAGAGGAAGGCCAAAGAAGAGATGGATGGATTGTCTAAGGAATGATATGAAAGAAAAATGAGTAGGTAGATGATACTGTGACGGCTGATAGGGGAGAATGGAAGAAAGAAACGTGTTGCGATGACCACAAGTAAAATGGGATAAGGGCAGGAAGATGATGAATCCAGCTGATGACGTTATTGTACTGTGAAATAAAAAATTGCTGTAGTTGAAGCACGGGTCCCAAATCGAAACTGATAGTGTCCGTGCTCCGCCCAGTTGAAGAAAATAGTTGGGGCACGGGTCCATACCCTAATTAGGAAGGTACTTATTTACAGTAATAGGGTTGGCAATCAATATTGTAAATTAAAATAGTCCGTCAATAAAAGTAAAAAAAAAAAACATAAGTACCTACGTATTTTTTCTTATATTGAATTAATGCATATTTACAAAGATATAACGTATCTACATTCGGAAATATACCCGTTGGGTCCCACTTTTGTAACCCACTTGAATATTTTTCCCGATGGATCCCACAAAACATTTGATTCGAGAGTCGGTTCCTGACGTCAAAAGCATACGTAAAAATTATACTTTTTAGTTTTTAAAAGTGTTATATCTTCGTCAATATTGATTTAAGTACGTAACAAAAGAAAAAATACAAATCAAATACATTTTTAGGGTTCCGTAGTCAACAAGGAACCCTTATAGTTTCGCCATGTCCGTCCGTCCGTCCGTCCGTCCGTCCGTCCGTCCGTCTGTCCGCAGTTTAGCTCAGAGACGCACAGTACTAGAGAGCTGTAATTTGGTGTAAATATACGGATTTGTTGTGCCGAAAAAGTGGTAAAATAAAATCTCGAAAAATATTTTTTTTTAGGGTACCTCCAGTACTTACACGTAAAGTGAGGATTTTTTTTTTCTCGCGTACCCCTTAAATAGGCCTTTAAAAATAATGATAGTTTCCATTAACAATTTTTTGATAAAAAAATTCGTTTGTGAAATATTAAGCTTTAAAGTGCTAAATTTTGCGTGGGGTGTGAAAAAATTCACAATAGTAGTATATATAACGTTTAAAAGAAAATTATCATGACTAAGTAGGCTTTACAACTTTACGAGTAAAAGTCGACCAACTTATAAAATGTACTTGATATCATATTTTCTTAAACAAAATGTATCGGAGACAACTGCAAATGTAAGTTTGTCAACTTTATTTTTACAGCTTTTATAGGTATGTTTTTTGGGGATAGGTAGGTTTTTATCGTCAACTATTTTTAAGTAAATTCAAAAAAAGGAGGAGGTTCTAAATTCGTTGTAATCTTTTTTCTTATGTATTTTCCCCGATTTCTCAAAGACTCCTGGACCGATTTTGAAAATTCTTCTTTTTAAAATTAAATTCAGCGAATCAGTTTCGTTAGTTTGCATAAGTATTTTGATGGGCAACTACGGAACCCTACACTGTGCGTGGCCCGACACGCACTTGGCCGGTTTTGGTAATCAATCTGACGAATTGATTACATTTTTTCAGCCAAGTAGCCAATTTCATACGTAAGTTTCCCTACCCTGTTCAGTGGTAATCCCATCAGGTAAGGCGAAGACCAGGATCTGTGGGACCTTGACGTACTGAGCCCAGCCACCATCCTGCCAGATGCCAATGGTACTGTTGATGCCAGCAGTCAGGCAGTACTGGTAGGAACCCTTGCGACAGAAGTCACAGAGGTTACATGATCTGGGGAAATAGAAGTTTTTTTTTTCAATGATTTTTAACAGGATACACCCATCACATTTTGGCTAAACCTTATCTTCATACAAGCAAAATTTTTTTGAATAAAAGGGCGACTTCAAAACCAAACACATGAAAACTGTACAATAACTTTGTTTATACCATTCCCACTTTAAAAAGTTACTTTTTCTCACTGAAAACAGTGAGTAAAAAGCTCTTTTTCTCACTGTTTTGGTGTTTAAATTTAGAACACATTGCTGCGGTCCACCCCCGTCAGCCCCCGTGTTGTTAGGTACATGTTACTCTTAGTTTATATCATTGTTCCGAGTTTAATGTCAATTTGTTGGCTTAGTGACCGAGCGATTGGACTACTTCGGCGCGTGCAGTGGGTTCGATTCCCGCACGGAGCAAATTTTCGCATGATCTACAGTTATTTGTTTCGGATCTGGGTGTTTCTGTATGTGAATTTAGATGTTTGTAAACGCACCATTGTCTTTTTTTTTCTTCGTTAAATACCTATCTATTATCGCTTAATTATTACGTTTCTGGTGGTCATGGTATAAAGTATCGTATGTAACTCGTGAATAAAACGGATTTAAATCGAGGGCCTGAATCACTCGCGTCGCTCAGGATTTAAATACTTGAATCACTCGCTTCGCTCGTGATTCAATCATCATGAATCACTCCCTGCGGTCGTGATTCAGTCATTAAAATCCTTCGCTTGCTCTTGATTCATATATAAGGCCCTCGCTTTAAATCCGCTCTTTATTCACTCGTTGCATAATGTACTATTATACCATTCCCACTTTAAAAAGTTACTTTTTCTCACTGAAAACAGTGAGTAAAAAGCTCTTTTTCTCACTGTTTTGGTGTTTGAATTTAGAACACATTTCTGCGGTCCACCCCCGTCAGCCCCCGAGCTGTTAGGATATTGTTACTCTTAATTTAAAACATTGTTCCGAGTTTAATGTCAGTTTGTTGGCTTAGTGACCGAGCGATTGGACTACTTCGTCGCGTGCAGTGGGTTTGATTCCCGCACAGAGCAAATTTTCGTATGATCTACAGTTATTTGTTTCGGATCTGGGTGTTTGTGTATGTGAATTTAGATGTTTGTAACCGCACCTTTGTCTTTTTTTTTCATCGTTTAATACCTATCTATTATCGCTTAATTATTATTTTTGTTGTGGTCATGGTATAAAGTATCGTATGTAACTCGTGAATAAAACGGATTTAAATCGAGGGCCTGAATCACTCGCGTCGCTCAGGATTTAAATACTTGCGAGCGAACATGAATCACTCCCTGCGGTCGTGATTCAGTCATTAAAATCCTTCGCTTGCTCTTGATTCATATATAAGGCCCTCGCTTTAAATCCGCTCTTTATTCACTCGTTGCATAATGTACTATTATACCATTCCCACTTTAAAAAGTTACTTTTTCTCACTGAAAACAGTGAGTAAAAAGCTCTTTTTCTCACTGTTTTGGTGTTTGAATTTAGAACACATTTCTGCGGTCCACCCCCGTCAGCCCCCGAGCTGTTAGGATATTGTTACTCTTAATTTAAAACATTGTTCCGAGTTTAATGTCAGTTTGTTGGCTTAGTGACCGAGCGATTGGACTACTTCGTCGCGTGCAGTGGGTTTGATTCCCGCACAGAGCAAATTTTCGTATGATCTACAGTTATTTGTTTCGGATCTGGGTGTTTGTGTATGTGAATTTAGATGTTTGTAACCGCACCTTTGTCTTTTTTTTTCATCGTTTAATACCTATCTATTATCGCTTAATTATTATTTTTGTTGTGGTCATGGTATAAAGTATCGTATGTAACTCGTGAATAAAACGGATTTAAATCGAGGGCCTGAATCACTCGCGTCGCTCAGGATTTAAATACTTGCGAGCGAACATGAATCACTCCCTGCGGTCGTGATTCAGTCATTAAAATCCTTCGCTTGCTCTTGATTCATATATAGGGCCCTCGCTTTAAATCCGCTCTTTATTCACTCGTTGCATAATGTACTATTTTTTAATTTATATGGCCACGGACTTGAGAAAGAAAATTTTACAGTTTTTTTGTGTTTGGTTTTGAAGTCGGTTCCCTTTTTTACAAAAAGTTATTTATTTCCCTATTTTTAGTTTAGTGTAACGCCAGATGTCGCCAGCGATGCCAGCCAAAGCCAGGCAAGCCTGCCAAAGCCAGCCAGCCAGCCAGCCAAAGCCAGCTGTCCAGCTCGCCACGTCACTGCCCTACCACGTGAGCCATCCCCGCCAAATTCTGAGCGGAGGGGGTGAAATAGCCGCCAGCCGGCGAGCTATATAAAAGCGAGGAGCAGTGATTTTGGTGTGTCTGTTTATAACGATAATTGTAAGGGAAAGCTCTGACCAAATAAAAAGCGTAAATTAAGTATTTTCTATTTATTTTCATCTTTGTCGTTTCATTAGTTATTCAACAAAAAAAGTCTTCATATAATCGGCTTCTTTCAAAATCTACAATCCTAGTAAGCAACAAATGCGGACTTCACGAGATATATCCATTATTGTTATATACCTAAAGCTTCCCCAGAATGTAAAGAACACTTTCTGAAAACCGCATCAAAATCGGTTCAGCCAAACGTGAGATAATCGCGGACAAACATATATATATACAGGTCGAACTGCGAACCTATAAAGGAACCTGAGTTGATTGAGTTTCTTTGGCCCGGAACTGACAGCTGGGGGCCAAATAACTGGTGATGCTTCATTGTTTGGTTGGACATGTCCTTAGAGAGGTATGTTAAGAGGAAACAGCAAGGGCTGGAGAATTGAAAAATAGGTATTTGTAAAATCTATTGCTGTCGCGCAGTGCCCACAATTACAGAGTTACAGAGCGCGATAGAGACAACAGCAGCTTGGACCGAAAATACCTTATTAAACGGCACAAAATCAACGATTCGTAGTCCCCTGATTACTCCTCCAAAACTTAACCGATTTCACTACTTTTTCTTTAAAAAATAAAGAAAGGCATTGGCCGTGTTCCTATGTTTTCTTTTTTTATATAATCTCGTCAAATTTGTTTTCTGGATATTTGAACACAGCGGAAAATCTAGCCATTTTATTAGGATTTTGAATGTTCATATCTCTTTTAATAATTAATTTATGGAAAAAAGGAAAACATAGAGACATGCCAATAGTGGTCATAGATTTTTTGTAAAAAAATTATTGTTCTACTGGCATTATCCAGGGAGAAAACAGGGGACTACGTTTATATGGAAAATAAAAACGGCCGTGGTGTTTCCTCTTAATGTTTTTTATAGCCTAATTTTTTCATAAGCTTGCGTTGTTCTGTTGTTCATCTCGTCTGATGGTACACAAAGATTTGGGCGACAGTGAAGCATGGTTGCCTAGAAGTAACCTATTCACTTTTAATTTTAATACCCGGAGACTTGAAGACTCCGGCAGGCGTTAAGACTTTACGGTGGTCGAAAATCGTTTATCGTCATGCAATGTTCTGGGCATCTTCCGCAACAGCTGGGTCGTAAGGTGGAGGCTGTCCTGTCCCTCACGCATCTCGCCACCTCCTTCGCTAGTATTACTGCTACGCGGAATGAGGTGATGATTGCCTCCCAGACCTCTTCCCAACATAGCATCGCCTCGCCTCACTCAATGCCGGGTTGCTTATCACCCTAATGGCACACAAAAATGATGATGAAGGGCAGAAGTCTAATGACTTACCGGTTGGGGTCAATGACGACTTTCTGTCCGACTTTGAAGATGGACTTCTTGCCAACTGCGTAGACTTCACCTGATGACTCGTGTCCAAGGGGTATGGGGCGGTCTTTGATAGCCGGGAACTCACCCTGGAAACAATCAAAAGACAGCACGATTAGCACAGTGGTTGAGAGATTGGACCGATGAGCAGCGTGTCGTGGGTTTAATTCCACGGTACAAATATTTGTAAAACCTACAAGTAGTTGTCCCGGGTCTGGGTATTTGTGTATGTGAGTTTTTATGTTTGTAAACGCACCCACGATTCGGGAGAAATTCCTAGTGTAGGGCAATGTTGCAAGACGGGAAAACACAAACAAAAGGTAAACTTAACACATTATTAACGTAGCGCAAGCACCTATAGGACGCCTTTTGAAAGCGGCCATTAACAAAAATGACGTCCTGTTGGCACTTGCGCTACGTTCGTGTTAAGGTGATTGAGTCGATGTAGCCCGCGAAATTCAAATTTTGTTACGTTTTTTGCAATTTGCAGGCCAGTGACATGTTGTTACTTTATCAAAATATGATTCGCGGCAATAACAAGTATAAATTCAAATATAAAATTATCAAAACATTCGCTCCATCAGCTCTCACATATAAAAGCTGCATGTAATGCATTTCGGAGATCTTAACAATTATGCACCTTTCTATGTGAAAGCTGGCGGATCGAATGTTTTGATAATTTTTACATTTAAAATTATACTTGTTATTACCGCAATTCATATTTTGATAAAGTTACAACATGTCACTGGCCTGCAAATTGCAAAAACGTAAAAATAAATTGAATTTCGCGG